>JANHFZ010007425.1:0-28589 GCA_027560215.1 Halcyon smyrnensis | reverse complement strand
AGGGGGAGCCGCCTGACCTGAGGGTGCTTTGGGCAGCTCTGCCACGACCGGGGCTACCTGGTGACCCAGGACGAGCTGGACCAGACGCTGGAGGAGTTCAAGGCGCAGTTCGGTGACAAGCCCAGCGAGGGCCGGCCCCGGCGCACCGACCTGACGGTGCTGGTGGCTCATAACGACGATCCCACCGACCAGATGTTCGTGTTCTTCCCGGGTGAGCCGAGCCTGCCTCTGGCCGGAGCTGGGCAGAAGGGGCGGCTTCGCCTTCCGGAGGGGTAAAAGGGGTGAGTGGGTCGGCTCTTGGTGACCCCGAGGCTGGCTCCTTTCCCAGAGGAGCCCAAGGTTGGGATAAAGACGATCAAGATGTACTGCCAGAGGATGCAGGAGGAGAACATCACCAGGGCGCTGATCGTGGTGCAGCAAGGCATGACCCCGTCGGCGAAGCAGGTACGAAGGGAGCGCTGTGGGGAAGGCTCCTTCTGAGCCAGGGGGTTGTTGTGGACTGCGGGTGTTTTTCCATCCTGTTTTCAGTGCTGCTTGAGGTAAATAAAAGCCGAAAATTTCCTTTTTTTCCTCTAAAGCCTGTTGTACCTCAACACAGACTCTTGCTTAACACGCGAGAGCATTCAACCAGAACAACTGGTTTTGGGTCTGGAAGCGGAGCAGGGCTGAGCATGGGCAGGGCTGCCTCCTGACAGACCTTTCCCTGTCCAGTCCCTGGTAGATATGGCTCCCAAATACATCCTGGAGCAGTTCCTGCAGCAGGAGCTTCTGATCAACATCACTGAGCACGAGGTGAGCGGGGTGAGGGTGGGATGCTCAGCTCAGTTCTGGTCCAACTGTGCCCGGAGACCTTCAGAGGGCTGGAAGGGGCTGTGACACCGTCGCCCGTTTCCTCTTGTCGCTCCTCCTGCCGCTCCTTCTGGGTTCCTGCTCTTACCATCTCCGTCCGGTCCTGTTGGCAGTTGGTCCCAGAGCACGTTGTCATGACGAAGGAAGAAGTAACCGAGCTGCTGGCCAGATAGTATCCTTTGCTTGGGGCTTCCCTTCCTTCCTGGGGGTGACACGTGCCGGCTCTGGGCCGGAAACGCAAAGGTCATGTTGTTAATTGGTGCTGACGAAGTGTCACTGGGGGGCCTGTCGTGGGCTCTGCTGGGTTTGCTTCTCCTTGACTGTGGGCACAGCAAGCTGAGGGAGAACCAGCTCCCCAGGATCCAGGCTGGGGATCCCGTGGCCCGGTACTTCGGGATAAAGCGCGGCCAGGTGAAAGGGAAGGGGGCTGCGGGCACGCTGCCTGCGGGGAGGGGAGGGAGGGAGGATCCTCTGCCACCTTCCAGTGCTGAAAGGGGCCTGTCAGGAGGATGGGGGTGGCACCTCCAGGCTGCATCCCCAGGAGCCTGCGCCAGGGAAACTCTCCACCAGCTGCCCTCCCTCAGCAGTTCCTTCTGCCGGCTTTGCAGGTGGTGAAGATCATCAGGCCGAGCGAGACCGCCGGACGCTACATCACCTACAGACTGGTCCAGTAACCTGGAGCTGCTGGGTAAGGCCGAGGGTGGAACCCTCCGTCTTTGGGCATCTCCTCAAGTTCGGGCTGGGGCATCTGCCCCCAGAAAATGCTCTTCCCGTGACACCTCTGCACGGCCACGCTCCTTGCCCTGCTTCCTTGCTCGCCAGCCTGGACGTTGCTGTGATTCTTCGCTCAGGCTTCGAGCTGTGTAAAGAACCCGGAGCGGCAGCAGCGTGCGGGGAGGGGGTGAGTGGGACCCGGCCTCTGCTTCCCCGGTGATTTTGAGAGATCTTATTTTTAATAAAGATTTATATTCTGGCTGCTCCTCACTGGGGTTGGTGTCCCACCCTCTCCCTGCTGCTCTACCCTCGGGGGTGAGGAGACCTCGGTGTTCAGATGCCACGAGGGCGAGTTGCTTGTCACCCCCCAGGTCACCTGAACGATCCGGGTCCCTCAAGGGGTTTTAAACTTCAGTTTTCTTGGGGTACCTCCTACGGTGCTGAGCCTCCCGCGGGCGCCTGAGGTGGGCAGGCTGTGATCTCCAGCTCAAGCGTGGGCTGGAACACGTGGATTTTATGTTATTTATTTATTTATTAGAAGCACGTCAATCTGAACATGGCAGAACAGGGAGTGCAGCTTCATACAGCAGCACGGGCCTGTGGGAACGAGCATGCTGCCTTTTTCCCCACGCTGAATTAATTACCGTGGGGTGCCGGAGCGCGGCTTTTGTCCCTCCCCTTGCTCACACTCGTCACCTGTTGTCACAGACACTCGTGGCTTCACCTGTCCTCACAAACACTCGTGGTTTCTGCCTGTTGCAAACACTTGTGGCTTGACCCGTCCTCACTAACACTAGTGGTTTCACCCATCCTCACAAACACTCATGGCTTCACCCGTCCTCACAAACACTCGTGGTTTCTACCTGTTGCAAACACTCATGGTTTCACCCGTCCTCACAAACACTCGTGGTTTCCCCCATCCTCTGTCCTCACAAACATGGTACCGCTGGTGGCAGCAGGAGAGGGCTCCTTGTCCTTTCTCTTGCTGCCGTGGAAATGACCTGCTGGAAGAATCCACCCCCCTCGTGAAGAGCTGCAGAGCAGCCGCAGAACGTCTCACGGGTATTTCTGGCTCTTCTTCGGCTCCGTTAGGAACCGTTTCGCTGTTCGTTAATTTTGCTTTGCGTACCTTCGACCGCCCACGCTCAGCCGCGTCCCCCATGAGCCTCGGGGAGCTCTGGGGTGGCAAAGCCCAGACCCCTGTGCCGGAGGCTGACCCTTGGGGGTCAAGCGCCTGGGTGATGGCCCAGTGCTACTGTCCCATGGTGGGTACAACCCCCCAGGACACCCCCAGTGTGTCCCCAGCTGGAATGTTCCTGCTTCAGCCGGGGACGTGCCCCTGCCGAGGTCTGAGCGTGACCTGGTGTTGGGGGCAGGAAGTGTGGCTAAAAACCAGAGAATTGTCTGGGAATTCGGGGGTTTGTGCCGTTCCTCGGGGGGCCGTGGGATGCTGGCGTGGGAGGTGCCTGCACAGCCCTGTCCGGGAGCTCTTGGGCTTCGCTGTCACGCGTCCCCCCGGGCAGGGGTCTGGTGGCACCTCAGTGGTGATGGCAGGAGGAGCGTGGCGATGGTGGGCAGCAGCCTTCAGCTCTTCCTCAGCAACAAATCTACTCGTTTTCTCCATGCTTCAGTGCAGGAAAACCTCATAGCTTTGCAAAAAAACCCCTTTGGCTCGTATCATTTAACCCTTTACAGTCCCTTTGCCAGCAGAGGGGTTGGATTCACCCCGAAGGGTCATCTCATTACAAAAGAAGCGAAGCCTCTGATGCTGGCAGGGGCAGGTTCAGGCCGGGGTGGTCCTGAGGAGGAGGCATCTCCCCTGGGTGACCTGCTCCTCCCAGCTCCACCTCGGGGCCAGCTGGGAGAGCAGAGGCGCAGTCTTGGACCCGCACCTTAGATTTCCGGAGATTAAATGTCTATATGCAAAATAAACCAACAAAACCCTGAGAAATTTGGCAGTGCTCGGCACCCTGCGGCCGGGAGAACCTGTCCCCTGGTTGCTCACGGCTTCGTGTGGCTCCTGCCAAGTGGAAAATACCCGTGAATCCAAACAGCCGAGCCCGGAACGGCGCGTCCCTGGTCCCTGGTTGAGTTCCGCATCACTTGGAAGTGCTGAGGCAGCAAATTCATTGCAGGGCTTCAGACGCCAGGTCCAGTCAGTCACCTCCAAGCTGCGTCCTCTCCCCTTCCAGCCGCAGCCAGCGAGGACAACCAGCCCCTTTGCCTCGTCCTGTCGCGATTTCAGCAGTAGAGTCGTGAGATTGAGCGTGGCAAAAATTAAATCTGGCACGGGCACGGCAAAGCCCTGGGTTCCTTCCCAGTCTGGACCAGCAAGCGAAGGCTCTGCCCCGTGCAGAACGTGCGTGGTGGGCTGCTGGGCTTAGCTGGGGCTCCAGCAGTCGAGGCAGAGTGACCCAGTTTTGGGGAGCTGAGGGGCTGGGGGGGGTTTTGTGTGAAAGCTCCAGCCAGGAACCAGCGAGGACTTGCCTGAGCTGACACACCAAACCCCGCTGAGCTGCTGGTGGCTCCGTGTTGTGCCCCTGCCCTTCAACACTGCAGCTTCCCGCATCCCTACGCTGGGCAGCCTCTGGATTTTGCCCCTTCGCCCCATCCCAGAGCCCAGGATTTGGCTTTTTGGTGGCTTAGATAAACCAAGGCTGCTGCTCGCGGGTGCCCGGCTGCCAGGGGCTGGGTGTGGATGTGGTGTTGGACTGGTTTGTGCTGGAGTCCGTGTCGGCGGTGCGCAGGTGGCTCTTGGGGTGTTATTCCGCGTCGCTTTGCTCCTCTCCCGGGGGGCTGCAGCAGCGGGGAGCGGTTCCCTCCACGTCCGACTGGCCCACGCTGCAGCTCCGGCTCCGCTGCCCCTCGCTGCCGTTGTCGCAGAACTGGGCTTCCTCCGTGCTGGTCTCGCTCTCCTGTTTGCTCAGCTGGGTTCGTGGGTCCCCGTCCATGGTCGCCGGCAGCTCCCCGCTGTCCTCCAGCTCCGAGTCGGAGTCGACGGAGCGGTCGCCGGGTTCTGCGGGGCACAGGGAGCCCTGAGCTGCACCCTCCCCAGCAGCGCGGTGCCCTCGGGGATCTCGTGTCGCTCAGGACGAGGGAAGGATTTGGTGTTACTGTCACTGGTGACGCCCCTGGTACCTCCCGAGAGACCTGTGCCCGCTGGGGAGGAGCCACCGGGCACCTTTCGCTTACCTGCGAACGGGTCGGGGCCAAAATCCAAATTCCTCTTCTCCGAAGGCAGCTCGAGGTAGGAGATGCTGCTGGGAGAAGCTGCGGGCGGGGAGCCTGGGCTGGCCTGGGGGAAAGAGGTGCCATGGTGAGGGTGTGGAGGGGAAGGAGACTTCCCGATCCCGGTGTGGAAGTGCGTGGGCTCCACCCTCCCCATCTCACCTACTGAGACTCTTCTTCCGGGGCAGCGAATCACTGGTGAGTGGTGTGGGGGGCAGGCGGGGAGGTGAGGAAGCAAGGTGAGCTTTGTGAGAGGGGCAGCGGCTTTGGCCGGACCCACCACGGGCACAGCAGGGACGGGGAAGGTCTCTGCAGGGCAGAGCACGAGGCCAGGACATCATTCAGGGCAGGGGTGGGGGGTGTTGGGCTTCAGGAGGGTCTCCCCCAGCTGATCTGCTCCAGGCTGTCCCATCCAGCTCCTCATCCCCTGAGGGACCCCATCTCCCTTCCCCAGGGACTCTCACCAGGTCAGAGCCGGCTGCCTCCTCCTTGCCGTCCGGGGTGTATTTGGTGGGGTCGGCCAGTACCGTGGTCTCCTTGTTCTCGAAGATGGTTGGGTAGAAGATGATGAAGGCTTCGATGATGCGAGCTTGGTGGGGATAATCAACCAACGAGGACAAGGAAATAGTGGCGTCTGTGGGCCTCGGGCGCATCAGTGTTGGCCCAAAGACAATGCCCAGGTTGCTTGAGGTCATCTTGTTGTCCTGTTCCACTTCCACAATCCTGGGGAGGAGGAGGAACTTGTGAGAGCAAGCGGGGAGAAGGGACGGGTGGACGGGCAGGGCTCGCTCAGCTGGGCACATCCAGGCTGGAGGAGATGCTGGGCTGACAGCTCCAGAGTCCCGTCTCGTGGCACACAAGAGCTTGGTGAGCTGCCACCACAGATCTACCTCCTGGCTGCTGGGAAGGGCTGGGCTGTCCCCACCAGACACTGGGGAGGCTGCACCCACCTTCCTGCTCTATGGAAGCAAGGGAAGGTGCCCCAGCACCCGCACGGGCTCTGGACCTGCCCTGCTCACCTTCTCAGGTGCTGCAGGAGGTACTGGAGCGTGGCCATGTTCTCCCGGGGAAGCTCCTTCAGCAGCTCCTTCAGCTTCAGCACCAGGTTCACCACCACCTTGTCGGTGTCAGCTCCTTTGTCCACCAGCTCCGGGCCGCCCTTCCCGCCCCTGCCCTTGGCCTCACCACCCTGCAAGCTCTCCTTGGCCAGCCCCATCAGCTCGTTGTACATGCGGAAGGGCATAATGGGCTCCGGCAGCTGCAAGCAAGAAGAGAGGAGATGGCTGCTGGAGAGTCCTGGGACGAGGCTCAGCACCCTCTGTGACCTGGACCTGCCCCGTCCTGTTGAGCTGAGCAAATCTGGGGCCTTTCTACGGCCAGCGAACACCCCCAGAAGGTAACGTTTATTTTTCCATCTCCTGAAGCGTGTCAATCCAGCCTCTCCCACCCAATTAGCACCTTCCGAAGGTCAAGCAAGAAGCAGCGTTTGACCAGCCCCTGGGTGCTCTCGGCTGGGTCGAGGAGTCTCTTTTTCCCCTAGAAAAGCCCTGGCCTGGGGTGGGCAGAGCAGAGGGTTCTCCAGCAGGCAGGAGGTGGTTGGAAAGAGGCCAGGGCTGGGTGGTCCTGGGGTGGGGAGGGCAGGATGCAATCGGTGTGACCTGCAGCGAAGATTGGGTGGAACCTCTGGCTTTGAATCTGGCGCAGAGCAGCCGGAGCAGCGTGTTGACTAATGGGTGGTTTTGCAGGGCTGGTGATGTTTTGAGAGTGGCTTGAGCAGATGGTTTCGGGGACAGGCTGCATCTTGCAGCAGAGCTGGTTCCTTCTGGGCCAGCACCTTAGAGAGGGGCCTTAAACCCATTTCCTGAAGTGAGCTGTTGGACTGTGGCTTGGGACTGATTTATTCCTCTCTTTCCACTCCGCTTTTCTCTGGAGAAGCCAGAGAGGCTGGTCAGAGCTCTCCTCACGTGCAGAGAACCTGGGGATGAACCTCCCTCCTCGAGCTGAGCCCCGTGCCCAAGTAAAGCCCCAGGAGCAGAGTCCGGTGGAGTTCCACCAGCCCCTGAAGAACAGCAGCATCAAAGGGTTAAGTGGCAAAGCTACAGGCGAGGAGAAGCTGCTTCCTCCCCTTCTGCCTTGTGGTGGCTCCTCGGAGGATGTGGGTGATGCTGTTTGGCTGCCAGGAGCAGAGGGTGCCTGGGGCAGAGGGCACAGCACCCAGCTGAGCCCACCACAGGGTGACCCAAGGAGCACGGGTTTGATGTGCGCTTGGGTCGACGTGAGCTCAGCCCCGCGCAGCGACCTGCGTCAGACCAGTTCCCTTTTCGAGTGCCTGGTTCCCCAATTGCAGGGGGGCAGGGAGGACTTGGTGCTTCCGCACGTTGTTTATCTGCAGATAAGAAGCCACCACACGCCTAGGGGTGGAGGAGGAGGAAGAGGAGGAGCCGCCACCACAGAGCGAAGGCTCCCCAAGAGCAAGAAACCTGCAGCCAGCTCATGCACATGGTCCCATCTCCACTGCTGTCCCCACCACCCACAGCCGTGCAGTTACTAAGCCCAGTTTGCACAGAATCCCACCCTCCCGGTCAGAGATGACTCGGTAAAGCCAGGTCTGGTTTGGGGAAATCAGTTCCTCTGGTCGCCTCTCCTCCGCCCACCCCCAGCAGAAGGTATCACCAGCACTGTACCTGTCTCAGGTAGAGCTTCAAGACGTTGCTGATATCGTGAGGGGAGGCCTGGGACAGCTCCACCAGCTCTTTCCCATTCTCAAACGCCTGGCAGAGCTTCTCCACGCGGGTCTTGACGCCGTTAACTCGGTAGATGCCCTGTGAAAAAGTGCAAAGTGGAGCTGGAGCGAGGAGAGGTGCTCCTCGTCACCTTTGCGCACAACAGCGAGCTCCCAGCTCCCACCCTCTCCTTTTGGGGCTGGGGATCCCTCTCAGAAATTGTTCTGGGACCTCCCCTTCCAGCTCAGACGTTTCTGTCATTCCTGCTTCCTAGGAAAGAGGGAGGCAAATAAAGTGAGTTTCCAACGTTGGAGTCTGAAGGTGGCAGGGTCACGTTTATCACCTGGGACTTTCCACCTTCCTGCCTCCAGTAATCTGAAAAACGAGGCAGTTGTTTTTCATGCCAAAGCAGAAGATGATTTCAAGACGAGGCGGCTGAGCCAGCTGAGCTGGAGAAGAGGGAAGGGAGAGTGCGTCACCTTGGTTTTCAGTGCCCGCTTCTCAATCTCGGAGATGCACTTCTTGATGATGAAGGGGATGCCGTCCGAGCTGCTCTGAGAAGCCTTTGTGAAGTCTTGCCCAAAAAGCTGCAGCTTCCCTTGGAGTTTCTTGTGCCCACACTGGATGGCCAAGGTTTCCAGACACTTCTTGTGGCAGGCCAAGTAGCACTGGGAAACACAGAGAAATGTGTGGAGGTGGGAGACAACACCATGGGCTGGGGGTAAGGGCAGCCACAGAGACACCAGGCACTGCTTGGAGAACCAGGACCTTGCCGAGCACCACAGCAGGAGGGAAAAACACCTCTCCCGGGGGCACTGCAGGACCAATGAGAAGCACATGGACCCCTCCCCAAAGGAGGAACATCTTCCTAAATACAAGTTAGAGCTGGGCTGAGGATGTCCTGCCCCAAAGCTCACGCTGGCAACTCTGCTGCCACGGAGAGCTTAGAGCTCCTGGCTGTGGTGGCAGCCATGGGTTTGACCACGCGTGTGTCAGGGCTCCTGGCTGGGCTTCTACAGCAAACCTGGGACAGCCAAGAGAAAAGCTGCACCACAATCTGCTGCTGCAGAGCGTGTGACTCCCGTCTGGGGACAGTGAATCATGGGACCTGAATCACTGGTGGGGTGACCCCACCCATGGGGACATACCCTCCATCCATTCCACCCACTGAGCTCTCTTCCCACTCCTCCCAGCTTTACCTCCTCGCATTCTGCTCCCTGGAAGTAGACGTAGCTGTTGCACTCCCGGCACTTGGAAGGGGTACGGAGCTTCCTCAGCCGGTGCGTCTGGGCAGCCTTGGACAAGCCAACATTTCGGAAGGGCCCTGTTGGTGCCGTCATCTCTGGGGTCATCCCGTTGATGCCTACAAGCAGAGCACAGAGAAACACGTCTGCATCCTGACTCCTGAGGAGGTCAGGTTGAGGTTAAGCAAAGCCTGAGCAGAAGGGTCAGTGCCACAGAGCAGAAAATCATCTGGATGGACCAGTTCTTCAGCACCGTTACAAGCAGCCCGTGCTCTGGGGCAGGTGGCCCTGGCTCATCTGTCCCCTGGGCTCCTCACCATCAGGAGTCCTCCCAGAGATGGTTCCCTTTACCTCCAGAACTCTTGACTGCTGACAGAGCACCTGGAAGCGCTGGGTTAACGCTCAGACTCGATGCTCTTAAGGGTCTCACCCAACCCAAATGATTCTACGACTCCAGGTTTCTACCCCCCGCGCCACCACGTACTCTGCTCAAAGGGGGTGGTGGTCTCGTCCTTCTCCTCCAGCTCTTCACCGGAGGACATGGTGCCGTTGGAGGACAGCCGCTGGAGTTTGTGGCTGAATTCACCTGCCAAAAGAAAACCCACAAGCCAGTGAAGCCACTGGCAAAGCTGTTTCTCACCTGAGCACGTTCTGATGCTGGTGGCCCATTCCCCCAGTGAGCGACTGTGTGCCTTGTGCTGGGGCAGCTCTGGAGAACCTGAGGCGTGGCTGGACAGTGCCGAGCCGGCTGCAGCCAGCACAGTGGAAAGGTTCACTGAGCCCCCAGCCCATCCATCCTTCCATCCATCCATCCATCCATCCTTCCATCCATCCATCCATCCATCCATCCCATCCCAGACTGTTGGAGACTGGGATCAGACTGGTTGTTCCCAACCCAGGGTTATTACAGGGCAGATAAGAGGGCCAGGTTCCTCCTAACCAAGCTGGTTTTAGGCTGTACTCTGGTTGTAGGCTCTGCTCTGGTTTTAAGCTGCCTGTATCAGAAGGACCTACCCTGGGCTGTGCTTGGTACCTACCTGTGCTTGAGTCCAAGCTGCTGTCACCTTCAGTAACGGAGGTTGGCCAGGATTTGTGGACCTGGTGTCCCCTCCCACCTGTGGAGGAAAACACATAGTCCATTTGAGATTGCTTCTTTGCAGCAGCCTGGACCTGGGAGGCACTTAAAATTCCCGGAGGGAGCTGTATTCCTGGTGACAGGCTGGTGAGGGGGCTGGTGGGGTTGAGATGCCTTCAGTAACACACCCAGCAAGGGAAGGAGGGGATGGGAGGATGGAGAATGGTCTGTTAGGTAGCACTAGACACCAAGAAAAGACCATCAATCTGATTTTGTGTCCTTCAGGAAACTCAGCCTGCAAGTCTCCAGCCTGTCCCACCACTGTGACCAGAAGCCCCTCGACATCCATGGAGCTCCTGCTTTGGTCCTGACCTGGGGCAGGGCGCAGCCAGTTGTGGGTTGGGCAGGGGTCTGGCAGTGGGGTCTCTGGGCTCACCTCTCCGCTCCGCAGCCCCGCTCGGCTGCTCCCTGGCTCCTGCTCCTCCTTCCGAGCCTGTCCCGTCCTTGGGCAGCGCGGCCCCGTCGGAGCCGGTGCTGGTGGAGAAGTCGCTGGCATTGAAGCTGCCTTTCCGTGTCCGGGTGAAGGGGGACCTGGGCGCAGAACGGAGGATGGATGGAAAGGATGGAAAGACACTGAGAAACCTTCTTCCTGGCCCCTGTCCCCCTCCTGCTGGATTTATGGTCCCCTCAGAAACACGACCCAGCCTGTCTCACCCACCACAGGAGGTGAGGGCAATTCCCAGCTGGTCCAGCCCCAGCCTTCCCAGCTGGGCCGTGGTGGTTTCTGCAGGGAGAGCCCAGGGGAAGGTTGCCAGCGAGAGAGAAGAGGAGTGTAACCCAGGAATGATTTCCCCCCTCTCCTCTCCTTTCCTACCAGGCGTTGTGTGACACGTAGGGCTCGAAGTCGTACTGGATGTCGGGCTCGTCCCCGCGCTGCAGCTGCTTGACGTGGGAGGCGTATTGCTGCCCGGGGTCGTAGAGCTTGCTGCTCTCACACAGCGTCTGGAAGTTGACGGGCAGCGGAGCCGTCTGCATGTGCATGATCTGGTAGAAGGAGATGGTGGCCTAAAAAGAACGTCGAGAATCTCAGATGCGAACTTTGGGAGCTGATATACACAGGAGAGAGGGACAAGGAGCTCCAGGACAGAAGAGGAATCAGGAGCATGGAGCAGGGTTCAATCTGCAGCCTGGAGCCTTGGCTTCTTGGAGCACAAGGGCATGAGGAGAGCTCTACATCCACCTAGACCTCATCTGAAACAGGGGCAGCTGAGCCAGATCTGCTGAGGAAGCAGCTCTGGACGTCTCCTGAGCAAGGTACGGTCACCCCCTGCCCTGGGGGCCATCCCAAGCACACCCCACTCACCGTCTTGATGACCTGGTCGCTCTGTTTGATCACCTCATGGATCTGCCGCAAGGAGTTCACCTTGATATCCTCCATCTCCTGCTTCTGGGTATTTGCATCCGCCACACAGGTCCGATACGTGGCCATCGCCTCTTCTGCCTGACGATGGGGAGAGCAAGGGGTGGGAACGGTTCATAGGTAGGGAGAACAAGGACAGCCCTTTGCACTTGGACCCCGTTCCTCTGGGCATCCCTGCGCGGTGTCCCAGGAGCTGTGGGCAGCTCAGTCACAGAATCATAGAACACTTTGTGTTGCAAGGGACCTTCAAAGGTCATCCAGTCCAACCTCCCTGCATCCCACGCAGCTCAGCTCCTGTCCCGGGAGCAGGAGCAAGAAGTTGCCAGGCAGATGCTCAGCCCGTGTCCAGGGCTGTCCTCTTCCTACCTTGTTTTTGGCTTCCTCTTCCAGCCGCCTCTTCTTGTCCAGGGTTTTGGTGGTGACGCTGCTGGTGGTGTTCTGCTGCTCCTCTTCTGCTTTCACTGCCACGTACTTGGCCTTGTCGTGCTCCTCGCTGCGCTGCATGTATATCTGCTTGGCTTTGCGCAGGTTCACCTCGGCCTCTTGCTGCCGGCGACAACAGCGACTCAGGGCGAGCTCTGGGCTCTGCTGGGGGTTCGTTCTCCCCCACAAATTCCCCAGTTTCTCCAGCGTGCCCCAGTGCAGCAGAGGCACCCCGGGACAAAGCACCCAATGCTACTGGAGAGGGATAAGGTCCGGCACCCTCAGAGGGGTAGGTGCCACGGGGCTGCTCCAGCCCGGGCTCGGGAAGCGCAGCTCCAGCCCGTGCTCTGCGTGGCTGTTACTCACCAGCTTCCTCTGCGCCCGGTGCCACTGCTCCTTGATCTCCTTCCTCCGCTTTTCATGTTCGAGGCGTCTCACCATCAGCGGCTGAAGCAGGGGGGAGAAAGAAGCCCCAGGGTGGTCTGAGCTAAAGGCGCGTGGCTCTTCCCTTTGCAAAAGGCTTTGCAAGGAGAAGTTCCCTGTGGGGGTTGTTACCGTCCCCGTCTGGCCTCGGCTACGGGGAAGGTTTGTGTCACGGATGAAAATCCGTGGCCAGGGAAGTGCCAGATGCGGTTCCTCCAGACTGGGCTAAGCAAGAGCCACCCTCTGCAAGGATGGGACATGGGGTCCCTCCCTGGCAAACAGCTCCGGAGAGCGACTCTCCCAGAGTGACGGGGCAGCTTGGGCTGGAGGAGAACGTGGGAATGCAGAGCAGCCTCGGCTGAGCTCAGTAAGGAGATGATGGTTGATTTGCCAGACTTGGGGGGTGGGGGGTTCTTCTAGACCCTGGATACAGCCCCTTGAAGGACTCAGCAACTGGCTGAGAGCTTTGGATGGCCAGGGAATGCCGAGCCCGAGCAGTGGCTGAGCCGAGCAGCAACTGGATTCCAGTTCCTAGAAGATCTGCTAAGGACTAAGGAGACCACCAGCCCACCTCGCTGCCCAGCTGTTGGAGAAGACCCTTCTGAGCTGGCCTTTCGCCTTCTCACCTGGAGGAAGGTTTGGTTCTGCAGGGTGCTGGCAGCCTGCAGAACCGACGTCCCGTGCTCCATATCCTGCTCCAGGGCCAGCAGGTAAATGGACAGGAAGGGCATGTTGGTCTGAGAAAGGAGAGAACACAACGACCCTGAGCTCCAGCACCACAGCGTCAACCAAAGGAGACGTGTCCTCTGGTGCTGCCTTCGGGGAAGAAGACCCCGCGGCTCGGCCTGGCTGCCTGGTGCTGGTGAAAGCCCCGTCCTGGAGTGGTCCATTCACAGGCTGCTTGCTCCCGAGCCAGCCCCACCGCCTGCACACCGGGTGGCTTTAGGGACATGTGGACTTACCTCCTGACTGATGGTTTGCTTGCAGCTGTTGGCCATCTTCTGAAGCCCTTTGCCAAACTCCATCTCTGGAAGAAAAATGTTGGGAGTGAAAAGACATCCGAGACCCTGGGATTTCCCTGCTGATTGGGTTCCTCTCAAAAATAAGCCTCAAGATGAAGTTCCACCACTGGCCTCATAGTGTCCGACTCCCTCAGCCTCACAGAGGACCTCAACCTGTTCTGATGCTGCCATGAGGGGCTCGTCCCCACTCTGGACAGGACCCACCCGCCCTCCTCCCCATCTCACCCAGCATGGTCCTTTTCTCCAGGTATCCAATGAGGTCCTTCATGTACTTGGAGATGTTCTTGGCGTACTGGAGGGCGGCGTCTACCCCCCCCTCGCAGCGCTGCAGCATCACGTCCACTTCCTCGGCAGGAGGACGGCCTGGGATGGGCCAAGAGAGAAGGTTGGGAGAGAAAGAGGAGAGAGGCACCAAACCGTGCTACTGGCACCGCGTTCACTGCTCCCTCCACGCGCCTTTGAGTTCCCAGGACAACCCTGGACAGCCCAGCACATCCCTGGCTGCCCTCACAAGCTCCAGGAGCTTTCAGTGCAAACCTCCCCGTACCCGCGCTGGCATCGGGCTGTGCCAGTGTCCCGCCAGCCCCCGGTGCCAGCAGCAGCCGCGTGGGGCTCAGGACTCTGCGGCAGCAACGGGGAAGACGCCGGGTACCCCCCCAGCCCCACCCCTGTGCCCAGAGCCCACCCGCTTACCCGTGTCGTAGCTCTCCATGCCCGAGGGCATCCCGACTCCCCCGGGCCCGGGGATCCCCCCGTAGAGGCTCTCCATGGTCTTTGGGAGTTGGGAAAGGAAAAGGACCGATCAGGTGAGAGGAAGGAGAATGGTCGGAGGAGTTGGTGGATGGATGGGAGGCAGAAGCCCGGAGCTGCTGGAGCCTTTCTGCTGCTGCTGGGAGCCTGATGTGCCCAGCCTGAGGCTCTGCCCGAAGGCCAGGAGCTAATGGGAATGTCACTGGAGAAATACCTGGCTCTGCTCACACACCAGACCAGGGCAGAGCCACAGCCAGCACCCAGAGCCCTGCTTTCTACCTCTGCTGACAGAGCTGCTCCATCCCTTCCTGAGCCCTTTGGATTGAGCTGCTGGATGGATTTTCCCTTCCCTGGGGTGGTGGTGAGGACAGGAAGCCCCACACGCAGCTCCACCGGGCTTGGAGGTGAGCTGGGAATCCCACGGCTGGGGTCTGAGCACCCCGGCACATCCCGGACCTGCGCGATGGGAGTTGGCATCTCACCTGGTTTTGGTCGCTGGGTGGGATGGAGAGGATGGTGCTGCTGTCCACCTCCCCCATGAGGAACTCGGACACGCTGTGACGAGAGGAACATGGCTGGGCTCAGCAAAGGGAGGACGGGCAGTCACAAGCACAGTTGTCACACAGCATCACCCGAGCTGCATCCCAGGGACTGGGAGAGGACCAGGGTGGTTGGAGCTGCGATACTGGTCTCAGTGGGGATCAGCTCAGCTCCAGGGGCAGGTTGGGTGGAGGAGCTGACCTTGGCCCAGCACTGAAGAGGGGCTGGGAGATGGAGCCTGTGGGCTGGAGCAGGCCCTGGGGTCCCTCCTTGGTACTGGAGGAACCTCTGGTGTGAGCAGTGGGTGTGGATCTGCCCTCTCCACGGGGCCTCTCTGGTCCCCAAACAACCCCCCAAACCAGCTGCCACCTCTGGGGCCATATGTGGGCAGGGGGTGAGGTTGTGTCCTGGCTGGCAGGGCGATGGGGTCCATCAGGGCACCTTCTCCGGGGAACAGCTGCCCAAAAGTCCCTTACGTGCTGCTGAAGGACACGGCGATGGCCTCCACAGCCTTCTCGAACTCCCGCTTGTCCGTCTCATTGTTGGATTCGTAATGGAAACCTGGAAATGTGGACACCCTGTCACCACGAGAACCCGTCCCTGTGTCGGGCAGAAGGACCTGACGGTTCCTGCCGATCTCAGCCCTGCCGTGGGACTGGGTCGAGGGAGAGGAGGGGAGGAGAGGATCACCCCTGTGGGTGATGGACTTCCTCCAGAGCAGCACTGGGGCTCAGCCCACCCATTTCTCCCGGGACTGACTTCCCCACCGGCATAGCTTGGCTCCTGTTTCTCTTTACTCCTGTTACCCGGAGCTGCTGGAAAATCGCTGCTGACTGGACTTGTTCCCCTGCCCTCCGTGTCCCCTGGCACCCCCTGATCCCCGCTGCGGGACACGCCGGCTTCTCTGGGAGCTCAGCCCGAAGAGGAACCTCCAGCAGCGTGAACTGGCACAGACAGTGCTGCCCAGGGATGCCCACGATGCCTTCACCAGCAGCTCCTTGGGGGCACCAATGAGCTGAGCCCCCCTGTGCTACAGCAACGGGCTGGGATCTGCTGGCATCTGCTCCCACCCCTCTGCCCGGGCACGTGGGCAGCTTCGACTCGCCCCATATAGGGCCAGCCCCACAGCAGCCCTCCTGCCGCCCACCACGAGGCTTCCTGTACCCCGGCGGTTGCTGTTGGGTGTCCAGGAAGCGGCGGTGGTGACACAAGTTGTTGTGCTGTGCCTGCGGTTAGCACAGCCAGCCCCTTCCTCGCTGGCGTAACCGTGCGCGGGAGGTGGTGCCCAGCCAGCGTCCGGGCTCCACACCCCCCTCTCCTATAAACACGAGGTGCTGCCAGGAGTGGGATCTCATTATTTGAGTGTTTTTCCTGTGGCTGTGCTTGGAAAGCCCCAGGCTGGTTCTGTCACCTCTGACACGGCATCGTCCTTAACACTAAAAGGCAGCGAGCGGCTGGTTGGTGCCTTTGCCCTTTCCGCCTGCCCATGGGGCAGCTCTGCTCCTGGCAGCCCCTCCACGGGCTCCCTGGACCCCACACGTCCCAGCCTGGGGTGGGAGGGGAGTGGGATGGAGCCCCCAGCCCCTTCATCTCACCCTTGACTTTGGAGATGAGGGTCCCGGCGGCCGTCAGGGTCTCCAGGGTGTTGAGCAGCGGGTACTTGTTGATGACCTGGCGCAGGATGCGCAGGGTTTCGCCCAGGCACTCGTGGGCCACTGGCCGCTGGGGTTCCTTGGAGTCTGGAAAAAAGGGGGGGGGCTGAAACGCTGCCCCACATCCCTGCCCCATGTCCCCATCCTCCAGAACCTCTCATCCACCTCCTGCCAGCCACCTCCCGGGCAGGGTCCTGCCAGGCTCCCAGAGCATGCAGCCCATCCCCTTGGCTTTGGGGCTCCCCAGGACTGGCACAGACTTATCCTGCTTGTCCAGCACCCTCCATCCAGCTGGCACGTGCCCTGCCCGGCGTGGCCACGGGCCTGGGGCAGCCCGACCTTTCAGGCATTTTTTTCCTCAGTAGTAACTTTTTCCCTTGAAAGCAGTTTGGGAATTTCCTCCTCGTTTCCTTCCCGTCCTCCCCACCGGACGGGCGCTCCCAGCTGCCGGGAGGGATGCCCAGGTCTGTCCTGCCACCAAGCCCCATCCAGCTGGGCTCACCACGTCCCGCAGGGTCCTTCCCTGGGAATTGTCCCCTCCGTAGGCAGCAGCCGCCAGCCCGGGGGTCTGGCCATGCTCCCCCCAGCACAGCACTGGGACTGGGGCTCGGGTCTGGGTGCTGGCAGCCTTGGGAGGAGGTGAGGAACCTCCTGAAGGGAAGGGCTGGAGTGGGAGCCTGGCACCCACTGCCTGGCCAGGCAAAGCCCCCTCCCTGCCCCAGCCCCCAGCTCAGGATTGGGAAGGGGTTTCCTCTCCCATTTCCAGGCCCTTTCCGGAGTGGGAAATGGGGAGACCATTGTGGCTGGGAATGGGGTGGGATGGGTGCAGAGGAAAGCTGGGGTCTCCAAAATCATGTCTGCATCCCACAGATCAGCCCAAACATCTCCCCATCTCTCTGACAGCTTGGGGATGGCACCGTCCTGGCTGTCCCAAACTGGGTCCAGCACTAACCACGGAGCCCAGGCAGTGGGATGGTCACCGCCTGGCTCAGGACAGTGCCCAAGCCACCACAGGGACCCCCCGGCTGCCACTCCACCCCCCCCCTCAGCCACACAGACCCCAGCCACATCCCCACCGGCCCAGCCGTGGATCTGTCCAGGGTTGGCAGCGACACCCAGGGCTGGGCACTGCCCTTTTCCACGGATGCATCGACACATTTGCAACACCAGCGCCGAAAACATGGCAGCGTGTGACCCACCACCCCACCTCACCACAGGGACCACCACACCGGTGCTGTTCCCTTTGCCCCACAGTCCACCCAGCCCCACGCTGGGGCATTGGCCCCGTCCCACCAGCCGCCATGGTGAGGGTGGTTGGGTGGGTTTGGGGGGCCGTGCCCGGCACCCTGTGGGGCTCTGGGGGCCCTGGCAGGCAGCTGGCACTGCTGCGCTGTAAACAGGAAAACGGGCGGATGAAAATAGCTTGCAGGCAGGAAGCCACGTTATCCTGGCTCCGAGCTCCCAGCAGCCACCCACCACCTTCTGCCCGCGGCTCGGCACGGCCCCCCGGGGGTCCCGGTCCCCTCCTGACCCGGGGAAGAGGCCCCTGCCCATGGGTCCGGTCAGTCCTTGGGGAGGGGATACTCTTGCACCCATCTCAGTGCCACCAGCGCCTGGGTGGCGGGTGGTTTGGTACCACGTGTGTGGCACCAGGGCTGGCGGGATTTGGGGGGCATCCCGACACTCACCATCCCGCAGCACCACGTCCCGCAGCTTCTCCAGGGCATCGGCGAAGCGAGCCACGTCCGTCAGCAGCTGGGCGATGCCCTCGGTGTCGATGAAGGGGGTCTCCCCCCCCTCCAGCGGGCTGTAGCACGTGGGGGTCTTGTGGCCCTTGGGCACGGCCCTGGGGCCCGCTGCGGTGAGGGGGAAGCCGGCGGCACTGGCATGGCGGCTGAGGCTGGTGGGACGCTTCAGGGTGCCCACGGTGCTGGGGCTGGTGCTGAGCTTGGAGCTGGTGGGGGGCAGCTCCCCCAGGCCGGAGCCGGGTGCCTCCAGGCAATCCTTGCGGGAAAGGTCCTGGGGAGCGAGGATGAGTGTGAGACCCTGGCAGGCACGGGTGGTGCTGAGCAGCACAGCCGGGGGACACCCCCATGCCACCAGCCTGAGAGGCTGGTCCCAGGCCCTGGAACTGTGTCGTGCCTCAGTTTACCCAGTTGGGTGTAGCCCTCCCTGGCATTTCCAGCCCTTTGGGGATCTTGGGGATCCCCTGGTGGGGACGGGCTCAGGACCCTGCAGGGCGAAGGCAGCAAGAACACAGTGGAACAGTGGCCAGGCCAGGTCCACCATCCCACCATCCCACCGCCCCTCCGTCTCAGCGTGCCACAGGCAGCCCCCGCAGCCGGCATTGCCCAAAGGCTCCCCAGCTCCTGGTGAATTAAACCCCCTGGCACAGGGGTTTTGCCGCCAGGATCCATCTCAGCCACCCCCTCTGCCCACACACCCCACGGTCCCCCATCGCCCCCAGGTCTGGGTTTGTCCCGGGAAACATGTAATGATCGTGTTGGTGACACCCCCTTGTCCCCTCCATGCTGGAGCTCCCCATCCAAAACCAGCACGGCCAAACAACAGCAGGATTTGGCCCCACGCATCCCTTCCTCTTTTTCAGCCTGTGCCAGCCCCATGTTGGGCACAGCCCCCACCCTGCCAGGGATGGGGGCAGGGATGGCGACACCTCCCGGGCCACTCTCTGGAGACTTGGCAGATACTTTATGGAAGGAAGGAGCCCTGAATTTCTAGGGGTGAAACTACCCCAAGGGAGGGGCTGGTACTGGCACCTTCCGGGGCTGTACATCACACGGGGGCTGTGTGCCCAGCAGCACGGGGAGGGGGCACCACCCGGGGAGGGGGCCCCACCCTCACCCCTCCAGAAGCTCCCATTGCCAATGCTCAGGCACCCAGATGTGACACGGCTGCGCTGGGTCTCAGCATCCCTGGCTGGGTGCTGCCGGAAGCCATTTTTGGGGCAGACCCCGAGCCGGCCGAGGGCACGAGGCGGCTGCGGGCGAGGAGAACCGGGGCAGCTCAGCCCCACCCAGGGCCAGCCAGATCACCATGGTGCTGCCCAAAAGCCCCCACCCGAAAAGAGCTGGGGCCAGCCCAGCCCTTGAAAGCCTGTCTCCGTCCCACCTTGGGGTGCAGCATCCCCGGACACCCTGGTCCCTCCCCGCTGGCACCCATGGGTGCCCCCGGCCGTACCGTCAGCCGCACTGCAGTTGTGTGGTGCAGCGAGTCCAGGGAGCCTTTGGGCGAGTTGGCTTTACCCGTCCTGCGTTGCCCCGCCGAGTAGGGGCTGTAGCTCTTCCTCCCAGCCGCCCGGCCGAGCATCCCTCCTTCCGCCACCCATAGGCCCCTCTCCCGGGGATGGGGATGGCGATGGGAACGGGTGCCCCTCGCTAAGGACCTGTGGGTGGCCTCTTGGGCCCCCTCGGCCCCGTCTCACCAGCCTCGTCTCGCCCCATCCTCTGTGGGCTGGGGCGCAGGCGCGGGGCGGGCAGTGCCAGGGTGCGCAGAGGAGCCCGGCCGAGGCTCTTCCTCCCGCACCCCTCCGGAGCCGGGGGGTGCCCACAAGTAAATAAACCTCTGGCAGAGCCGAGGCACCGGGGCTGCCTGAGCCTGGGCATCCCCTTGCTCCTGCCCCCGTCCCCTGGGTGTTTTGGGGGTTTCTCTGCCCTCCCTAAACCCTCAGGCGCAGCGCCCGCTGCCAGGCTCCTGTGCCCTTGGCTCCAGCCCCCCGTTTGCTGCCCGGCCCCGCTTGCCCTCCTGCCTCTCCAGGCAGCTGCTCTGTCCTCTTCAGTTGGGGTAAAATCCCCCTGCCCAGGCCCACTAAGCAGGGTTCTTCCTCAGCTTCCTCCTCCTCCTCCTTGGGGTGTACCCAGGTCCCCCTTCCCAAGCCACAGCTCTTCCCAGCAGCTCCGCGAGTGCTGTGGCCTCCCGGTCCCCGTGGCCCCGTGGCCCCACCAAAGACGGCACGGGACACTCACCGGCAAAGTCTGCGGGACGGGGCTTCCCGCCCGGCATTTCTTGGAGATCGAAGGGGTTTTCATCAGCTCCCGCTTCTTCCGGGAGAACATGGTTCCCGGGGGGTGTCCGAGACGAGCCCCTGCCCTCGGTGGCCCCTCGTTGCCAGCACCGCCACGCTCCTCACCGCGCCGGCCACATTCGCCGGGGCCAACTGTCAGGAGGGAGCTTGTGACGCCGCCTTATTTCCTCATCGGCTTCGTAGGCCAACCTGAAACAGGAAAAGCCAAACTGCGCACCCAGGGCGCGAGGCTGGGGGGAAGGGGGATGCCCCTCGGGGTCACGAGGGGCTCGGGCCCATCTCTGCACTGGCAGAGGAGACACGGGCACTCTCGGGGGTGGTGGGCTCTCCCGGGGGCTGTTTGCAGGGGAGGGTTCAGCGCTGCACCTCGGGGTTGCGTTCGGAGGTCTGGGGAGCTGGGAGCTGCGGGCGCTGACCCCCATGGGACCCCGGGCCTTGGTGGGGTTTACCCCTGTTTTGGGGTGTCCATCAGGCTGGGGAGGATGCCCCATCCCGTGGGGCATTACTAGAGGCCGTGGGTCTGGGGGTGAGTGGGATGCAGGACTCTGGGCTCCCACCCGTGGGGGGCTCCCAGATCTTCCCATCCCGTGTGCTCGGTGGGATGGCCCGACCCCGGCTGCCCCCCCCCCCGGGGTCACTGCCCTGCCCTTGTCCCCCGCCAGCCTTCAGCCTCCGTGCTCTCCGTGACTCACCCCCCCACGGGGTAACGCAGCCCCACAGCGGGAGCTCCCAGTGGGGGGGCAGGTAAATCCCGGGAGAGGGATGGAGATGCTCCCACTGCCCCCCGAGGTGCCACTCCCGCAGCGTGGGGACCTCGGACCGGATCCTGCCCCAGCCGCTGCCCATCGCGGGTGGGGGGGAACGGCTTTGTCCTCAGGACCCCTCCGCGGGGCTGCCTCTCGTGGGCGGGGAGCGGCCGGGGCGAACCCGGAGCCAGCGGCTCCCGGGGATCGGGGCCAGGGGAGCGGGACAGGGTGTGGGGTCTGGGAGGGTGTGCGTGGGTGGGGGTGAGTGAGGGGTGCGCGTACGCGTGTCCCGTGTGTACGTGTACCCGTGGGTGCCCACAGGCCGGGCTGTGCCCACGCGTGCCCGGGACAGCTCCAGCCCCGGTCCCTGCCTCCGGCGGGGTCCTGGTGCTCCCTGGTTCCCCCAGGTCCCGGTGTCGGGGTGCGGGACCCCCCCCCGCCCCGCGATCCGGCCACTCCTGTCCTTATTTGGGCATTTTGGCCCCGTCCAATCAGCGCGGGGGGGCCGGGCCCGACCCCCCCCCCAGCCCCGCCCGGCCCCGCAGCCGCCGCTCCCCGTTCCCCGCTCCCGCTCCGGTCCCGCTCCGGTGCCGGCTCCGCTCTCGCTCCCCGCCATGAGCAGCTCCCAGTTCAACAAGGGCCCGTCCTACGGCCTCTCCGCCGAGGTCAAGAACCGGGTGAGTCACGTCGGGGGACCCGGTGCTACCGGGTGGGGGTGAGTCCGGGGCCGGGAGGTACCGGGACCACCGGGTGCTGCGGCTTTTGGGGCTCCTGGGGGCCCTGGATAGACCGGCATCCCGGTGATGCGGGAGGGTCCCGGCTGCATCCCGGTGAGCCCCGGGCATGTAGAACCGGAGAGGAGCCGGTGCCACCGGGAGTCCCGGAAGGATGCGGAACTGGAGGTCCCGGTGCGGCGGGGGCTCTGAGGGGCGGGGGGTGCCGGGGCTGGGCTCTTGGTCTCGGGGTGCCCAGGGCCTGACTGCGGGGCCGCGGTGAGTTGTCTTTGGGGGGCCCGGGACTGGGAGAGGTCCCAGGAGCCAGTCGCCTCGCCCACCCCCGCCTAGACCCGTGCAGTGACCGCTGTCGCCCCCCGGCCCCGGCGATCCCCGGAGCACGGTGCCCGTCCGCACCCGGAGCTGGGGGTGATGGCCCCGGCCCCCAACAATTCCACATGCTTCTTGCTGCTGCTCCCCAAAACTTCTCTGCTTTCTGCTTCCCCGCAGCTCCACGTCCTCCGGTGGGATGCTCCCACCCGGCCCGTGTCCCCACAACCCTCTCTGCCTACAGGGCTGGTGACCCTGGTGGGACACAGGCAGGAGCAGCCCCTGCGGCCACCCCTGCCCCTCAGAGCCCAGGACCCCCGACCGGGTGCACCCAGGTCACCCTTGGCCACCCAGGCCTTGTGTGCCCGAGATGCTCTCCTGCCGATTTGCAGCCGAGCTGCCACGGGGCCGGAAGGGGAAAGGGGAACCGGTGCCCCCGGTGCCCCCGGCCGGGCTGTTTACACCCCGAGGAAGGAGCTGGGTGCTGCAGGGTGCAGGTGCCCACCAGCACCCTCCTGCCCGGGCAGGTGACAGCCCCCCTCCGCTGAAATGCTGAGGACAGGGCTGGGGTACTGGATGCACCCCATGGCTCTGGGTGCCCCCATTGCTGCCTTCGCTGTGCCTCTTGCTGGGGGCTCCGCTGCTGTGGCACTGTGGGCACAAGGGTCCTGCCAGGCTGGGGGGGTGCAGCAGCCCCTTCCCTTGGCTCTGCTCCCTGCTCCAGGGACCACTGCTCCCTTGGGCGGTGGCACGGGCAGCGGCTGCGGTGCTGGGCTGTGCCCGGCCCTGGGCCAGCGGAGGTTGAGCCGTGGTCACCCCTGGCCCCGGGGCAGTTGGCCGGTGGCCCTGTGTGGCTGCACCATTGCCTGGGGACTCAGGAGCTGCCCGGATGGAACCGGGACAGACAGGAGAAGGGGCTCAGCCACACGTGGCTTTGGGGTTGTGGTGGCCATGGCTGGGCTGGCTTCTCCTTGCCCAGCCTCGCAGGGGATTTGTGTTTTATCACCGAGTGGAGACGGGTCCCTGCTTGCATCTGGGCTGGGCTGCAGCCGTACCGAGCGGGTGGACACGTGCCGGAGCCTCGCCGCTGTGCGCTTCTGGGTGCTTCGGCTTGATTCAGCAAGACTTAAGCCAGTTTAACTGCCCCGGTTTGACTACTGGAGGCTGACGTCACCTACTGGAAACCAGATAAACCAGTGGCACTCTCCCAGTCCATGCAAGCCCTTGCAGACTGGGCTGTGGTGGGATCTGCTCTGGGGCTGGTCCCCTCTGACCTCTCCCGTGCCCTGAGAAACCCCCATGCTGGCTGCAAGGTGGGAAGAGGAACCAGCACCGGCTGCTCACACTCCAGAAAATCAGCTGGTAGGACGCTGGGATCCCCCAGCCAGGACTCACGTGGTGTTGTGAGCGTGACCCTGCTCGGCTGGACTGTCCCCACATCCCACACCGGTTGAGCTTCCCCTTTGGGGCAGGGGCTGTGGGGCCACAGCTCATGGGCACGGCTGCCATCTCCCCACTACGGACTGCGCCCATCCCAGGGTCTCCCTGCGTCTTCCCTGGGTGCGAGGTGGGTGGCTGCCCGGTGGCCACCTCCGGGTGCCTCTTCCTTCCCCGGCGGCCCAGGGCCGAGGTGACGCTCCCGGGGATGCTGCCGGGCCTGGGCAGCTGGTCTCCATTTGGGAGGAGGCGTCCACATTCCTGGCATAGCCGCGGTGACCGAGGAATGGAATCTGCGGCGGCGCGTTCGGCCTCGCCGGAGGGGAGAGCGTCGGGTGGCTGGGGACCCCGGGATCCAGGGGACAGGAAGCAACAGGCCCTTGGGGGAGGCATTTCCCCCCAGCCCCCTTATCCTCCCCAGAAGCCAGCGCCTGTGTCTGACAGTGCCATCGTCCTCGTGCTCCTGTCCCCATCCCCATGCAAGGGACTTGGGCGGGGGGACAGGCAGGGGCAGCTCTGCTGCTTGTGCTCCCCAGGTTGTACGTATAGATGGGCACGAAGCACCCGGGCAGGGGAATCCGACCCCCGCGTGGGGTTTGGGGCGCACACCGGGGCCGTGCCTGAGCTGCCCCCTCGCTGTCCCCTCCCAGCTCGCCCAGAAGTACGACCCTCAGAAGGAGGTGGAGCTGCGGACGTGGATCGAGAGCGTCACGGGGCAGCAGATCGGGCCCGATTTCCAGAAGGGGCTGAAGGACGGGGTGATCCTCTGCGAGTGAGTCCCGCGTTGATGGCCGCGTGATGCTGAGTGCAGACCCTTGGGATCTGCTCCCGTCGCGTGGGGACGGGGGACACCTGCCCTTCAGGGGACCCCCACCAGCCCCTGGGGTGGGGATGGGGGGTGGGATCTGGCTGTGCCCGTGCCGGTGGCACCCACCAGCTCATGGCAGCCAGAGGTTTTCTCTGCCGTGCTGCTTGACTGGGGTGTCCCCCAAAGCACCCGTGTCTGGGTGGAGCCCTGGGAACCAACAGGGACTTGGCGGGGGGAGGATCACCTTGTGATTGAAGGGGAGACCTGGGCTGGACCTTCCTGGAAGGGGCCCGTGCCCCGCTGCCACCCCGGGGTCCCTGCCCTGCCACAGCCCCTGCTCCCCTCTGCCTCCCTCCAGGCTCATGAACAAGCTGCAGCCCAACTCAGTGAGGAAGATCAACCGCTCGGCTCAGAACTGGCACCAGGTAAGTGTGGGCAGCCCTGCCTGCCACCCAGCTCCATCCCAGCCCTGCCACTGTCACCCGACGGGCTCTTACTCCTCTCCCCACTCCCAGCTCGAGAACCTCTCCAACTTCATCAAGGCCATGGTCAGCTATGGCATGAACCCTGTGGATCTCTTCGAAGCCAATGACCTCTTTGAGAGTGGGAACATGACGCAGGTGCAGGTGTCGCTGCTGGCGCTGGCGGGCATGGTGAGCACGCGGGGACAAGTCACTTGGGAGGGGGCACAGCCCCCAGGGACCAGCTGGGTGGACCCCAGGCTCCAGGTGGTGCCCATGGGACCCCACAGCCCAGGGAGAGGGACAGGGACCCCTGTCCATCCTCACCACCCCTCCCTGGCAGGCCAAGACAAAGGGGCTGCAGAGCGGCGTGGACATCGGCGTGAAGTACTCGGAGAAGCAGCAGAGGAACTTTGACGAGGCCAAGATGAAGGCTGGGCAGTGTGTGATCGGGCTGCAGGTGGGCTGGGTCAGGGAGTGCTGGCTGGGTGGGCACGAGGAGGGAGAAGAAGGGGTACACGCAGGGCAGCACTTGGTCCTCACCAGACCCCCTTGTCAGATGGGCACGAACAAGTGTGCCAGCCAGTCCGGCATGACGGCCTACGGCACCAGGAGGCACCTCTACGACCCCAAGAACCAGATCCTGCCACCCATGGACCACTCCACCATCAGCCTCCAGATGGGCACCAACAAGTGTGCCAGCCAGGTGAGCCCCTGCAGCCTGGTGGGGAGGGATGTGGGGGGACCACGGCTGAGCCCTGCTCTGTCCTCTCCTTGCAGGTGGGCATGACAGCTCCGGGCACCAGGAGACACATCTACGATGCCAAGATGGGGACGGAGAAGTGCGACAACTCCTCCATGTCGCTGCAGATGGGCTCCAATCAGGGTGCCAACCAGAGCGGCCAGGTCTTTGGCCTTGGCCGCCAGATCTACGACCCCAAGTACTGCCCACAGGGCAGCCAGGGTGAGGTGGCCAACGCTGCCTGCGACCAGAGTGGGGACCCCCCCGGGTACCTCTACTACCGTGAGGAAGAGGAGAGCTACTGAGCGGGACGTCGCCCAGCCCCGTCTCGCACCATCTCATGTACAGACCCTGCTGCCAGCGACATTCCTGCCTCTACTTTCATCATTCCCTCTTTTTTAAACTCTTTTATTGTTATTATTTTTTTTTTTTAACTTGGAAATGAATCTATTTTTCTGAGCAAGGAAATAAAGACCCTGTTTCTAGACACCGGCTGGTTCCCACAGCCCGGGCGGCTCCAGCACAGCCCCAGTGTTTGCAGCGGGCAGGAGGCAGATGCTCCAGCGCCGGGGAGCGGACGATGTCTCCTCTCACCCGGCGAGAAGACGTGTTCCCAGCAGGCACCCACCACAATGCTCTGCTGGGGCAGTGCCCAGGTCCCTCGGCAAGGCCCTGGGGGGTCCCCGGTGCCACTTCTCTTCCCCGTGCTGGCAGGACCCGGCTCAGCACTGCGGAGGAGCTCGGGGTGGTGGGATGCGGCGGAAGCACGGATGGGTGAGGAAAAAAAAAAAAGCCTATATTTTTAAACAAAATTCACAGGGATCAAGTTTCCGAGGGCCCGGTTGTGGCCGCAGGGCTGGGCTGACAGCCGGCACGCCCAGAGCCGCAGCGATCCCATCGCCGGGTGGGCTGGTGCCAAGGCTGACGTCGGTCCACGGCCGCATCCTGCACCGTGGGGCGATGCCCCAGCGCAGGCGGGTGCTGGGGAGCACACGGGGCCGGGGATGCTGGTGCACGGTGCAGCCCCTTGCTGTGCCCGTCGGCTTTATCGTCTCCTCCGGGGTTTTTAATGTAGATGCTCCTATATTGAAACCCTTTTTTTAATTAAAAAAAAAAAAAGAAACCTTTTTAAGTGAAGCAGGAGACCGTTTCTGGTGTGGGCTCCTCGTGTCAGTGCTCAGGGCGGGTTCTGGGGCGGGGTGGGAGCTGCCGCAGAACTGGGTGAGACCCTGGGGTGCCAGGGCTGCGGGATGGGAGGCTGTGCTGCGGGGACCACCACCTGCATGGGCCCTGTCGGGGCAGGGATCCACCTTTTGGGGTGAAACGCTACATTTCAGGGAGCCGAGCTCTCCCAGCTCGGGCTGCCAGCCAGGCTGCAACCGGAGCAGCTCAGCATCACTCCCGGGGGGCCCTGCCCGCATCGTCTTCCCCGGAGTGGAGCCAGTGACGTTCACCGGCACCATCACCGTGCCGCCATGGCGTGACTCAGCGGGCTCTGCCCACGGGACCCTCCACGGGGGCCATCGCTGCCGTCCAGCACCCCAACGTCACCTCGGTGCCACCACATCCCCGGGGTCTTCGCTGCCACCCAGCACACGAACACCACCCAGGTGTCCCCCACCTCGGTGCTGCCACATCCCCGGGGTCTTCGCTGCCATGAAGCACCCCAATGCCAGCTCGATGCCCCCATCTCGGTGCTGCCACAGCTCCGGTGTCTTTGCCACCACCCAGCACCCCAACACCACCCCGGTGCCCCCCATCCCGGTGTTGCCACAGCTCTGGGGTCATCGCTGCCACCCAGCACCCCAACACCACCCCGGTACCCCCCAGCTTGGCACTAGCCCAGTTCTGGGGACCCTGACAGGGGAGGGTCTGTCCCTGAGGAGCCCGGGGGGGGACACGCGGGGATGGTGTAGGGGGATGTTCCCCCTGCCCACCACCTCAGGGGGGATCCCAACCCACCCGAGGCCGGGCTGCTGACCCACGACGGGGTCTGCGCTGCCCCACGGGGCAAGCAAGGGCGGGGCGGGGCCGTCGCTCGCGAGGGGGTGGGCAGAGGCGGGACGGGACGGGGATGGGCTCCAGCCCTTCGCACGCCCCCGTCATTTCCACCCCCGCCCCGTCTCCGGCCCCGCCCCGGCCCCTTTAAGAGCCTGTTCCCATGACGTCACGCCCGCGGCTACTTTGTAGCGCGGGGAGGGCGGGGCCCACGCGCGACCCCGGTGGAGCCCGTGGGGTCTCTTAAAGGGGCCGCTGCGTCAGCAGGTAACGGGGGGGGTCGCGGGCTGGGGCTGCTGCGGGAGGAATGGGGGGGTGGGTGTACCGGCAGCTGCCGGGTTCGGATTCTCAGCGTCGCCCCCGGGGGTCTCCGTGTCCCCCCAGGACTGGTCGCATCCCCCGCTTCCCCCCCACCCCCCGCCACGAGCTATTCCCGTGTGCCCCCCGGGGCTGTCCTCATGTCCCCCCGGGGCTGTCCCCATCGTCCCCCCGGGGCTGTCCATGTCCCCCCGGGGCTGTCCCCATCGTCCCCCCGGGACCGTCCGTCTGCCCCTCGGGCTGTCCCCGTGTCTTCCCCGGGGTGTCTCCGTGTGCCCCCGACCTGTCCCCGTCACACTCTCCAGCCGGCCCCATCATCTCCCCGGCCTGTCCCCATGTTCCCCCATCCCCCACTCGGGTCCATCAGCCCCCTCCCCCCCGCCCCACGGCTCCGCACCTTGCCCAGCGCAGAGCTCGGTGCGGGACCGGGACCGGAGGGTGCCGGGGGGTCGGGGGCCACTCTGCTCCCGGTTGCAGCTTTGGGGCGTGTTTGTCCGCGGTGGGATGAGTGAGCAGATTCTCACGCGAGTCCCCTTCCGCGAGGATCCCGGTTGTTTTGTCCCGGAAAGAGCCGCTGCCCCTCGCTGGGCTGAGGGTCCCCCCGGCCCGGAGCCCCGCAGCAGCCCCCCCCGTGTCACCCCCTCCCTGGCAGCGGTACCGGGGGGCTGGGTCCCCCCTGTCTCGCGCTGCCGCTGGAGTGGGTGGCACCGCTGTCCCCAAGCCGCGGTGTCCCCTCGGAGGAATCCCCCACGTGGCCCCCACGGAGGAATCCTCCCCACTCGTGTCTGGCCCCGCAGGCCGATTAGCCGGATTTCCCAGCCGGGATCCTAATCCCGGTGCCCGTTTATCCGGGACCCGGCTTAGCCCCGGGCACAGGCAGGGTGGCAGTGAGTGGCCATCACCTCTCCCCCCTCCTGCCCTCTCCCCTTAT
>JANHFZ010007424.1:46438-84453 GCA_027560215.1 Halcyon smyrnensis | reverse complement strand
AAGGATGGGGCTTCCACCACCTCTCTGGGCAACCTGTTCCTGTGTCTCACCACCCTCATGGTGAAGAAATTCTTCCTTACGTCTAATCTGAATTGACCTATCTCTAGTTTTAATCCATTCCCTCTAGACGTGTCACTGCCTGACAGCCTAGAAGTCCCTTCCCAGCTTTCTTGTAGGTCCCCTTAAGATACTGGAAGGCCACAGTAAGGTCTCCTCAGAGCCTTCTCTTCTCCAGTCTGAACAGCCCCAACTCTCTCAGTCTGTCCTCATAGGAGAGGTGCTCCAGCTCCATCCTCGTGGCCCTTCTCTGGACACGTTCCAGCACATCCATATCCTTCTGGTAATAGGGGCTCCAGAACTGGATGCAGTATTCCAGGTGAGGTCTCAGGAGAGTGGAGTAGAGGGGGAGAATCAGCTCCCTCAACCTGCTGGCCATGCTTCTCTTGATGCAGCTCAGGATAATAGATAATAATAATAAAATATTACAGGAAGATTCACAGGAGTCCCACAACCTGTGTTATGCAAGCAGCTAACTTACACGATGAGCTGCTTCTGTCCCTTCTAGATAAGGATCTGGATTTTTATGAATACAACATGGAATAACAGTGTATAATCCACTTAATTTCATTTTGTTTCATCAGATGAGTTGCAGGTTTTTATTATAACGATAAATCAATGAAAAATCAACGCAGAATGTTAACAATTCCTGTTATTTTTGTGTTAGAATTATACTGTCTGACAAAGAATGACCCTGACTTTCACCCTCACTGCAGCCCAGCCCAGACACCCTAAGCACTTTAGAAAACCCTTTTGACACACTGGATGCACATAAAGGCAAGAGAGCTCTGCGACCTTCAAGCTGAGAAAGCGAAGATGCTTGAGAAGCTCCCTGAAAGCAAAGACCGTTTTTCCCCAGCAGATTTACAAGCCATACTGCCATACTGAGGATTTTTGCTGAGTAAAGTGTGCCTGCTGTTATCTATAGTGTAGTGTCTGCCACGGGACCTCCGTGATGTCTAATGGAGGCCAAAGAGCAAGAGAGAGGAGAGTGAATTTATCAACTGCCACTGACCAGCAGTAGCTCCTCATGGCAGGACTTAATTGAGAAATGGGAACTCAAGCAGTCAGGGGAAATAACCACAAGAGCAAAGTGCACCTCTGTTTTTCTACAAGGCATTCTGTCATGAGCAGTGAGAAGAGACCTGAATTTTTATCTTTTCTTGCTTTCAGCAGAAGAAAACCCACCTTTGTGAGTAAAGGAATGCATATATGTTGCTGAGGTGTACTGAAGGACATCATTAGTAGGAGAGAAATTTATTTCCACTTGCAAATGCAGCAGCAGCAGTGCTCCAAAGACGCAATAGCAAAAATACTAATCTTAGAATAATAGCAAAATAATTGGTAGATACTTAGGTGCCAGTCTCGCAAAAACTTCTATGCAAATGAACTCAGCAGGACGGCTTCCACATACCTACTCCCATGATTAGCAGTCTGCAGGACTGGGCCCTTATTGGATTTTGTGGCTTTTTCAAAATGGGCAGGTGAAATCTTCCTAGTTACATAAATCAGCTTATACATTCTTTGCTTTATGTAAGTAACCTCCGCGCATCCAAGTTTTCCAGCTAGTGGGTGTTTTTCTCCCATACTAATAAATGCAGAGCTTTAAATATTCAACCATTTCTAGGATCATTCTTCTGTCTCCTAAACCGTGCACTCGGATTATAATTACAAAAAACCCACAAACTTGAAGGGATGGATTGAAACTAAACAGTTCTCGGATCCACCAAAGATTGGCCCTTCTCCCTAATCCGCTTGTTTTCCTCAGTCCAACTCTCATCCAGATCCCAGATGGGCTCTTATGTTCCTCCCACACTTGCGTTCCTCACTTCTCCAAGTGAGTCAGTCCAGCCCACCCCAGCAGGCAGCTGCACTGTCACCCAAACTCAGCTGTGCAGAGTGCTGCCACCAGCTTTTCATCTTGACTCACAGCTCTGTTTGGGCTCCATCTCTGAAGGCCAAAACCAGTGAGGATGGAGCACTGCGTAGTTGACAAGCACTCTTCCAGCAGGTCTGCTGCTCAGATCATGGCATATCGCTGGGGACCACAGCTGACAGAAAAATCAGAGTGCCCGGAAGGTCTCCTGAACCACTGTCCAGCTCATTGGAATTTGTTAGCTGATTCCAGTTCTCAGAAAAAGCAGGGAAATGATAACAGATTTTCAGTGTTACAATTTTAAAACCAATGTGGAGGTTTCCTCTCCTCCAACATGTGAATTGCCCCCAAACAAGAACTGTTCATGAGTATAGTAGCAATGTGCATCGGTCCTATTAGTAAGTGAATATAGAGGCAGTACTGCTGAAGCGTTGGTGACTGGAGGGCAAGACAAAGTTATCAGGCACAGGTGAGTGACAAACAAGTTTTCATGCACCCACTATGCATTCAGTGCCACCAGTACCCTATGACTCTTCATAAATCAGGCAAGGAATGCTAAAGCCCTGATTTGATGTGGGGCACTGGTACAACCTAACTGCTGCTTCATTGTCTTTCCGTCAGAATTGATACCACATTAAAGTGGTGAAGTACAGTGGGATTTCAGTAGGAAAGGTACTCTCCAACTGTAAAGTTCCATTCAGGGAATTTATCCATTAAACCGCTCTTACAATTTAAAAAAAAAAAAAAAATTAATAACAAAAATAATTGTCACTACACTTGTGCATTCCGCATAGTCATTTCCTTCTCTTTTAATCCCACCAGGCTGCATAACCAGCAAAGCTGCATGTTTATGAAAAATACACATGGTTAGGGGAAACCGAAAATCCCATCACTTGTTTAGGTGCTGTCCTCCAGCTTTCGGCAACATGGTGCTGGAATGAGGGTTACTCCACTCTGGGCCGGACTTTCAGGAAAGCCAAAGGCTGCACGAACGGCTACCTCAGATGTGTTACACTGCAAAAGCTCTGAGTGGCCATGGATTTTACCACTATTCCCCCAGGTGCTCAGGCCAGATACACTCAGTGCTGCACTGGCCACAAGGACAGTCCTCCCGTGCCCTGGCAGCGAGCGCATTCACTGAGTCCCGCTTGCCCGAGCCGCTCCGGCTGTGCAACGGGAGTGCGGGCGCAGCGTGAGCACGGACAACCCAGCTCTCCAGGGTCTCTGAGCGGCTTGTGGGGGTCACTCTGCCCACCCCAGCGGGAGGGAGGGGAGAGGAGGGGAGGGGAGAGGAGGGAAGAGGAGGGGACCGCCCCACCCCGCCGGAATCTGCGGGCGGGGCGTGTGTGCAGCATAGGCCGGGTGCCGGGCCCGCGGGGGGTTGCGGCGCGCATTGTTACCCTGCCTCCCCCCGCCCCGGCCCCGCACTGAGCATGTGCGCAGAGCCCCTTCACCACCGCCGGCCCCTCTTCCGCGGAGACGAGTCGTGAGCTCCGCGGTGTCTCCGCGGCAGCCGGGCCGCATCCCCGCTGGTATGGAGTGAGCTGCGGGGCCCCGCGCCGCCCGGCCCGGCCATGGAGCTGAGGAGGTCCATCTCGGCCAGCGCCGAGGCCGAGAGACCGATGAGGCGCTACGGGGCAGTGGAGGAGACGGAGTGGAAGGCGGAGGCGCTGGGAAGGAGTGAGTGGGGGGCGCGGCGGCGGGTCCCGCCGGCCAGGGCAGCCCCGGGCGGCAGCGCGGCCGGTGCGCGGCGGTTCTCCCGGCCCCGCGTCCGGGGATCGCCATGGCAGGGCGAAGCCACCTTGGGCTTCTCGGGGAGGAAGGTCCGTGTGACCATTTTGCCCTCTGAGGCTGGTGCTTGCCGGGGGGGCTGTGTCGGAGCCAAACGGGCTTTCTCTGCGAGGGTTCCGGGCAGCAGCCAGCTGGACCCGCGCCGGTGGGCTCCGGGCACTTCGGTGCTTCCCTGCGAAATCGGCTCGCTCCGCGAAGTGAAGCGACCAGCCGGTGGCTGAGGAAGGATGTCTGGGACGTTGGCTCTTCCTTCTCGTCTATTAAGTAGGATTTACTATAATGGCTTTTCATAAATACTGGTAGTCTTTTAATGTGCTTCACATTGAAAGGCACAGATGCCAACCACCTTATTCCCTCTCGTTAGCTCCGGGAGGCTCCAGGAGTGCAGCACGTAGTTCACCTCTTCAGCGGCTGCACTGTATTTATGAGCTCAACAAATTCTCTGTGGGCGAAGAGCTTTCTTGGAATCATAGTTTTCCAGAAAGCAGCAATTGACATAACCTTTCCAAAGTGCCTTGGAACGAATAGTTAAAAAGATATATAGCTGCCTTGTCTGCTCTAAAACACCAGTTATAGTTCTAGTATTGGCCAAACTATTTTCTTTACAACCTAATAAACCTGTAAACCCTTTCTGATTTTCCAGGTAAGCAATGAGGCGAGAAATCTCGACAAAATTGTCACAAAAAGCTCTGTACTAGCATAAATAAAAATATTTTCTAAGTTACAGCAAGTGTTTGGTTAGATCACAGGAAAAAACACTTCATATGTATCTGTTGTGACACCTTCATCTTGACTGATAGTGGGGTTGCTGATATTCATGCTTCATCATCTGTTTTTTGAAGTGTGTCTTGAAGTCTCACCTGGATGCCTTTTAACATCCCATGGCCTGGCAGCGTGACAGTAGCAGATTTTAGCCAGCTCTTGTACTATGTTTAGACTTTGCTAGTGCTGCTGTGTTCTGGAATCGTACTTCACCTCTGGCTTCAGTTTTCCATGCATCTGTTATTGTCTACTGTGTGCTGGTGACAGGGGTGTAACTCTCCCACTCTGATGCTTCAGTTGCAGCGTTGGTTTTGTTGCAGTGCCTGGCATAGGTTCAGGACTGAGTAACTCCACACTTTCTAAAATGGAATCAAAGATTGAAATCGCCGTTGACTCAGGCTTGTGCAACGGTTTGGCAGGTTCTCTGGCATGATACAGATGTATGCTTTTTTGTTCTTATGAATATGTCTGCTGTTGTTCCAGAGCTCAGGAGCTGAGTGCAGTGTGGCACTTGTAATAATAGTAATAGCTGGTAGCTTGAGGTGACAGAAAGGTTACATCTTGCAAGCTTTGGACAAAAGATGGTCTGTTTGTCAGAGAGCGACATGGAGGCTGAGTGGGAGACGGGATCTGCTCAAAAATATGTGCTCAGCATTGAGCTTCCACCCAAACCACAGCTTGACCAGGTACCAGAATGGGCTGTTGGCAGAACCAAGTGTTCAGGTGTCCACACCTTAGCTCTGCTGATAAGCTGCCCTTCTACACATTAGATTCAGTTTAACAATAGTATTTCTCTGTGTATAACGATTTAGATAAAGAATAGGAAGTAATCTGGAGGCCATGGTCTGCTCTTTGAAAAGTAGAAAAGTGTTATGTGAAGACTGCTATTTGAATAATTGATCTGTTTTGTTTGCTCATAGGCTTCAACTGTCTTAAAATACCGTGGAAAATGCTATTTGTGGTAGCTGATGATTCCTGCATACCTTCCCTATTTTAATACTAACACTGACTTCTGGTCACACTTCTGCTTTGATTAAAACTAAATAGATCTTAGCATTTACTTTAATGCTTCCTTACAGCGTAGGTCCTAAATTGCATGGCACAATGACAGTAGTCTCTAGAAGCCTGGGAAGAAGCTGAAGAAGCATCGTCTCCTTTTTTTACTAATGTGAACAATTAGCCTTTGGTATCGGCATATTGTTTTAAATACAAAATGCTAAGCAACAGTATTAACAAAAGCAGAAGCCTATTACTCTGAATGCGTTTGCTCTTTTACTCTGAGGATTTGTTGTGCCTTGTATCAGGATCTCTTCAGAGACTTGTGTATCTGTACAAAACTTGGCACGATGAAGTCCTGGTCAGTGCCTTTTGATGCGAGTGTAGCCTTATCCCAAGAAAATGTACATCCTGATTACATTTATTACAGAAAGTATGTCATGGAAGTTAGGTAGTTTCTACTAAAGTTGTTAAATGGAAAGGGAGCTCTGTGCTAACTTCTCTGTCTGTGGTATAGGAAGTGTTGTTGGTATTGGTTGTAACCAAAGATGAGTTGCTTCATAGCAACAAAACGTAACATCATGCACACTTCCATTCCACAATGGCCTCTTTCCGACAGACAATGAATGGAGTTCAGCTGGTTCACAGCAGCTGGGGGTCTGGTGGCCTACAGCCTGAGGGTGTAATGATCTCCAGGGGGTTTGCATGCAAAATATGAAGAGGATTGTTTAAAGGTGTCTCTTTAACAAGATGCTAAAGCCTTTCTTTTCACATACAAGAGGGAATTTCCAAGGGGTAGAGAACATTAAAAATGATGGTTTACCATGTACAGAGCAACTCATGTGTTTTCTGGTGCATACATGTAAAACACAGCCTCGTAAATTGTCAGGCTTGTACAGTAATAATGTGGTTACAGCCTTCTCAGTAAATGATCATTACAATACAGTCTTGGGGAGCCTGCTCTGAAGCAGAGCACTCCAGTGTTTTGGTCAGCCCTCATTATCAGGTGCACAGCTTCATTTAGAATCATCTTGCCATTGGTAGGGACTCGTAATGCCCTGATTAAATAACTTCATGCCACACCAGGGAAATAGCCACAAAGAAACAAAGCAGGTTTTCACCATCCTTTTGACCATTGCTCTTCTCAGATACATTTCTGTTGATCATTTCTTTCCTTTTTCAGTTGGTACAAGGTCTGGAACTAAATGCAAAATTCATTCAACTTAAGTTGGTATAGGGAAGCAGAAGTGCCAGAAGACTGCAAAGGTTATGTTTTGATGCAATTTAGTGCCCTGTGAAATTTGCTGATTGTTTTCATTTAGATGGTAAGTCAGCGTTGGAGGGAAGCTGCCTCACATCTGTATTGCAGAGGTCCACCTTTTCAAACGTTTTTGAATATAAAGTGAGGCTTAGGGGCAAGGGGCCCTCTTACAGGCCAGCACTACAGCAGAAGCTGGAGATTCCCAACATGAGACTCGGTAGTAGTATGAAGCCTTCGTAGCCAGCTTTACTTGCTCTCCCTTTGTGCTGTGAATGTTGTATCACAGATTGTGTCCAGGCAAGGTACTGTGAGATGGCAGTGCACTCCAGAACAGCACCAGTGCAGTGATTTTATCTACTTTTGAGATTCCCCTGATTAGTTCCAACAGCAGAGAGTGCTGCTCCCAGGATCACTGAGATCCTGAGTTGACAAATGTGAAAACTTATTTCACTCTATTCAGTAAGTTTAGCTTGAAAAGCTTTCTAAGTTTGTTAGCCATAAAGAGAATTGATATGCTCCAAACACTGAAAATATGCATTACTTAATATTTTGCATTTGCATTTCCTGGCAGCATGGTAAGGTGGACGGCTTACATCTATCTGGAACATTTTTGTTTTAAGAACAGTTTGTTTTAGAAATGCTGGTAGGCACAGAGGTGGTCTTTCCTCTTGCCCAAGTTTGAAAAGCTGAGAAGAAAACAACCATAGATTGCAATAACATAGGTGGTGGTCCTGTAGCCAGATCATCTAGAACAGCATCTAGCTCATGACGTTTTAATGTTGCTTAATAACACTTTATAATAATTTGAAAAATTTGTTGCAGTATTAAAAAAAAATCAAGTAGCAACAGAGAAACATATTTGTCTTTCACAACAAGTACAAGTGGCCTCTGACATCTACCTGTCGTTCTGGTCACCAGTGAGTGGTTAGGATGCCTATATATTAATCACGTGCTTCTATGTATTAGTCAAAAAGTAGGTAAATATCAATTTGTTCTTGAATTTTCATGTTAGCTTTATAAAATTTGGAGATGCAATAGCTCTCTCTGTCTAGTACAGACAACTGGATAGTATGTTGGTTCCTGTAAGACATCTCCTCTGTATTCATGCTGGGTTGGACCCAAGAAAAGCAAACTTATTTAGACTCTAACAAAGATGGATGCAACCCTGGCACTTGGTGGGGGTTACAGCTGAATATCCACATTTTTCTTCCTCCTGTATTGCTTCATAGCCTTAGGCTTCTGTTCAGGTTAGGGCTCAGAGACCCACAAAGTCTCCTGCTCCAGGGACACTGGGGCTACAAAAGGCATGCCAAGGGGAGCGTGGCACTGCACCAACACGGCACTCTCCACACCTTCTTTTCTCAAATGGGCTGCCCATCATGATGGGGACCACGGTGTCAGGCTGCCAACAGGCATCTGAAAGGTGATTTTTACTGGTCTGACAAGACAGGGAAGGAAATATGATTAGAAAGTTACAATGGTGCTCAGGTCTGCCAACTCAGAAACTGCAGAGCAACTCTGGAGGAATTCAGGAATTGTCAGCACAAGGAAAGATGCCTGAGCTGCGATTGACAAGGGGCTGACATGTACTCCACACCCTCCACAGATAAATCCAAACCTGCATCACTTATAGTTGTTTCTGTCATCTGGTAGTTAAATATTCAAACACATGCCTTTGGGCCTTCTTCCATAATGCCCTACATACTGCACAGACATCCACAAACCCTCTTCAGTGCTTTGCATAAAAGCTCTCTGTTACTTTAACACCTCTCCAGTCAGTCAGCAATGCAGTATGACCCTGCCTATCATACGTTTGTGATCCTGTTCCCCAGTCTCATCATGTCACCACTCTTGATTTTAAAAAAGACAAAAAAAAAAAGAAGACATTTCACAGGCACAACCAGAATTTATGTAGCACACCTACCACTGCTGTTTCTTCACAGTGGTGCCCTTGCATTATTGTACAATCCCCTAAATTGTTAATTGTACCTATTAAAGGCAATAAAAGAGACAAAACAGATTAGGCTAATTCAGACCATCTATTACGATAGGTGGGAAAGACGTTAACAGAGGGATATACACAATTACTCCTCTTTTTATAGAAGCATCAAGTCTGTTGGCTTTGTGAAGTTCTAAAGAGAGACTTCAAACAGAGACTGTAATTATTCTTTCCATGTCTCCATTTAAAAAAAAAAAAAGAAACAAAAAACACAAACCACAAAAACTGTGTAAAAATTTTGAAAAGAGAGTGACCAAAAAATTCAAATGTGATGATAAAACATTTAACAGTGAATCCCACACCTTTTTAGAAAATATTTGACAAAATACCGTAATCAACAAAGACAACTGATTCAAAGGATGATGCCAGTTGTGGATATTTTTTCTTGTTCATAATTACTAATGCTAAAATTTATATTGCAGTTCAAGAGGAAAAGCAGCCTGTGCCTGATCTGTGAAATGAAGACAGAACTCCCACACTGAAAATCAGAAAATTTCTAGAAGGGATTCAGGTTCTTTCCTACAAAACAATTGTAAAACTCACCTGCTTCCATGGCAGTCAAATGGCTTCAAAATTCTCCTGCATAGCTTAGTGTTTCTGCAAGCCACTGGTGACTTGGGCTAGCAGTCTGCACATAGAGTGTTATCTGCTTTTTCATTGCTTATCCATTTTTACACGTAACGTGTCCTGATCATTCTCCTACTGCAAAATATTTCTTAAATACAGAACACTAAATGATCTCCAGCAGGTCGCCTGCATTGCCTGTAACTCACAAAGGAAGGGTGTATCTTTTGTTTGTTCTACTTCATAAAGAACCAAGAGAATGATTTACAGAGTGAGACTAATCCAGTTTATGCTATCTACACATTGTCTCATTCCCCTAATTCCTCCTCCCACAGCTGGATGTTCCAGGCAGCTGCTGAGTCAGAGAAAGAAGGGAGAATTGGAGATATTTTAGTGCCTCAGAATGCATTCCTGATGAAATGCTGGTCAACAACAGGAAGAACTGTGACCCTTAGAGCAGCTTCTTCCAGGTGCTACTCTATAATGGTCTCCCAGGTCCACAGATTTCTATAGCACAGATTCCCCTAGAAATATACTTTCCTATACTAGTGAAATCAAATCACTTGATGGGCTACTCTTGCCCCAGTCTCCCTATCATATTTCATGAGTTTTGCCCTTCCTTCACTTTTCTATCTAGCTGTGGGCTATGTGCATCCAAGGCTTCTCCACAAAAAGAGCAGCTAAATTACTCCCTAACATGTCCCATGGTTCTGAACATAATTGTCTCTTGATGATACTTTGTATCCTACAGAGTCCAGCCTGTCCTACAAAGGACAGACAAATGAGCTAAATAATACCCAAAGCTACCCCAAACTAATCCAAGGGGCTGTGTGTAGCAGCAGTCTGTCTAATTCTGGGTAGGGACTACCTTGCAAAAACCATGTTGATCATTATGGCATCAGGATCTTACTGCTGCACATCTACTCACCTATGTCAGCAAAGACATTTCTCTCAACTGAGATACTCATAAATCAGAGGGTTAATGAGTTCCAAAATCTCTTTGCCCAACTGTGTGTACTAGGCAGGAAATGAACACTTAATGTAGAACGCAGTGTTTATATTCAAACCAGTGCCAGCCAGTAATGCTGGAAGAGTTATAGATGAGCCTAAAGTGTCATACTTCGGACTATTGCTCATGAATTTTCCCATTTCCTTTAAAGATACTTTACAGAAAGAATGCATCCAGCCTGGAAAATAGGGCACTTTGACCTATACACATCATCCCTGCTTCTGGTAGCCTGTGGGATTGTGGACTTAGTTAATTTTTTTTACTATGTTTGATGATTGATCCCTTATTTGCATAGCATGTTTTCATCAGAGTAAACACTTTTGTCTGTCTGGAAGATGTGTTATGAAACAGGACAAAACAACCCTTACATGCAGGACTGGGCATGCGCTGCAAAGTACTGTGTATCATGCATGAAGTTTATCGTTTTCTTCTAGTTTCTAAGCACGAGAAAGGCTGGAACTCAGCATTCTGTAATCCTGAATCCTAAAGTGCTTTTTCCTCTGTAGCTGAATATATTCCGTTTCATAGAAGTCTTACTTAGTGAAATAGTCCCGGAGACTCAATAAATAATGCTGATTTATTTCCATGAAACATGTTCTGCTGTCTAACTACATAAAAGGCATAGTACAAATGCATTCAAAATTCAAAGATGAAAAATGCATGCTTGGAGCACAAACTATGAGAAATCAGCAGGAGCACCCTTGGATAATTATGCTCGTTGCCCTTCAGGATCAGCAATGAAACATTAATTATCAACATTTTGTCAGTTCATAAAGGGCAAAATATATGAGAAACTAATTTTAAGAGAATTTGTCATTAAATGAAGATGAGTGAGTTTTAGCAAGACAAGCTGCTCCTTGCAAAAGCCTAATGACTGCAAACACTACCAAAATGCAAGAGGTAATTTGTTATTGTAAGAATACCTTCAGTGTTTAAGGATCTTCTTATTGCCCTGAATCCTTCCCCTACACAATCCTTCATTGATTAGGGATTTAAGAGGTTTTGCACAGACACATTTCAGGTTTTATATACTGGTAAATTGGATCAAAAGATTCTTGTTATAAAGCGGTTTAATGGTTTTGTTTGTCTCTTGGAGAAAACAACTCCAAAACCAAAGAAGGAATCAAGTCAGTTCTACCACTAATGCCCTTTCAGGACATGAAGCCAAAGTGAGCCTTAGAATAATCGTACTGAAGCCAGATGAGCAAGGTAGTGGTCTGATGTCGCAGGGAAATGACAGAGAAGCCTGGCAGACACTTCCTTAGTTATAAATGCAAAATTCGGTCCTAACTTCATTGACATCAATGGAAGTTTCCTCTCTGGTTTCAGTAAAAGCAGAACTGGGCTCCGTGCCTTTGTCTCCTGGAGCTCTATTCATCTCTTTTCTTTTCTCTTTAGAAAATTCTGGTGAGGGAATTTGGGGGCTGTGTCAGTTCCACGAGGATTCCCCTGGGGATCTGTGTCAGGTTACCCCATGAGTTTGGTCTCTGCCCTCTCTTCTCCCCAGGCACATCCTGCAGAGCCTTGGCAGGCAGTGATGAGCATTCGCTCCCCAGAGAGCTGTTTGCACTGGCAGGGGTGATGCCATTTCAACCTTCTTCCCTCTGAGCAGTGAAGCGTTAGCTAATCCACTGGAGCCCCTCTGGTTAGTGGCTGTTCTCAAACTGTCCCGTTTCACAGGAGAAGAGGAAATCACAGAAATTCAGTTATACATTTGTACCCCCGCTCTCCGTATCCAGTCTGTAGTTTCTCTCCTCTCATCTTCTATCATGGATTCCTATAGAACTTCCCCTGGGCACTGTGCCTGGAAAGGGACTGAAGTTACTGCAATTTGGCAGATTCTAAGACAGAGAGACATTTTCCTCCAGGCTGATACTTGTCTGTAGCACAGAGTATGTGGGATGTGATAGCAAAGGACACAGCCATGGAGTTTTAAAAGCCAGTAAAATGAAGATCCATTTGTTTCTGCCTTGGTAAGGTGTGAAGCATCTTGCGATTGCAAAATTTCTTTCTTTCTTTCATCCAAAGTGAAGGTGACAACCAGCTATCTGTTTGTCTCAGTGATATAAATTACAACTCTGCTGAACTGCCTTCGTTTCCTCACCTCTGAGGCTTCCAGGGAGGCAGTCAGCTCAGCCTCCCATCAGCCCAATGACACTTGTGAGGAAGAAAGTATTATCATATTTAAAGAAAACTGAATCAAAATTACGTATGCAAAAGTAATTAACTTGGTGACGTTGCTAGAGAATGACTCCACATCCACAGGTGGAAGGTAAGTGCAAAACAAATTTGCCAACTGTCATCATTATTTTGCATGAGTTGAAGAGTTGCAACCCTGTGCTCTTTCACCTGAGGATACACTGAATAAATACAGTCAGCTTTGACTCTACTGACAATTTGATCTTTAAGGAAGGCAAGGCTTTGCCTCTGGCTCCCTGGAAGCACTGTGTGCCTCACACATTGGAGAACAAGATCCCAGTATGATTCTTTGCTGCCTGGCCTTCCACTTTGCTGTTGAACTGTACACGTTGTATGCCCTTGGCCTTAGGAATAGTAACATTCATCTTCCTGAGATGTTTCTAGTCTTTTCTCCTATGAAATGTGAAACACCTTTTTTCTTGGCTTCTGAGGAGCATCTTCTCAATATTTAATTACAATTATGTTATATGAACCAATATTTGTACTGTCTAAAGCAATTCTCCATACCAGTTTCACTTTGGCCTTTACTGGATTGGATACATATATCTATACTATTTATCCAGTAGTTTTAAGTTTGCCTAATATCATCTACCAGCTGCTGGGAAGATGTTTAGAGCACTGTTAGCAAAATGTATTATTAGAGAATCACATCACAGGGGGAGGAGAGAAACAAACTTTCTGGTATGCCATCAGATAATTTCAAAGGAGAATAGTGTAAAGATGTGAAATTTAGAAATATCAGTGGCCATTCTACTATTATTTCACTCGCAGTATATGCTACTCTTTATCAGTCTGTGCTCATAGGAGAAACCATAAACCCATATATTCCTAAAGAGATTTTGCAAGAATTTTCAAGACTAAACATTTTGTTGACTTTTTTTTTTCTTTTTAATAAAACAAAACAACAAAGATAGACAAATATTTTTAAAATACAGAACTAAATAAGCTTTAAGAAACTGAACATTAGCCGTAGCTGGTACTATTACAACATTTGAAACTTAAATGCTGAAGCTTAGTGTTAATATTAGAGGGTCAGAATATGACTCTAGTGAGCAATAAAATGGAAAGCCATGGGCTGTTTCCTTTGGCCACTGAGCAAAATGACAGAAATAATTGAACAAGTAATATGTGTTTCTTACTATTGCTTTTTACTTCTCCATCACGTGAGATGAATTAGTGAAGCAGAAATTGCTTTCCTTGGAGCGTGGCTTAAACCCAGTCTTGCTCCAGATGGGAATTGCACTGCTTTCAGTGGGAGCTCCACACTAGGGAAGGTACCTACCACAGTAACTAACTGTACCAGTTTCTATTTACAGCCTTCTGAGCGCTGAATCTCATTCAGGGCTGGGCACAGAAACCCCTTCCTGAGGCTTCCTGACTCCTGGCAGTCTTCCTGAGCCAGACTAAAATAGCTTCTTGCAGATAAAGGTGCAACCCGGTGCTGCTGAATAAAACTGACAACAAGGGCTTTTGGGTCAGACCTTCGAAGGCAATTTTCCCTCATTTTTTGTGTCCTGTTTTGGATCCATTTTTTCTTAGGAACAGCTGTCAGATCATACACACTGTGCAGACTTCCCACCAGGCTGCATATAGCTGCATATTCTCCCCATTCTCTGAAGGACAAACTGCTGTTTAAAGTGCACAAGATTGTATTTTCAATTCATAATGTGATGGGAGAAAATGAGAGGAATATGCTAAAAACCAGTGGTAACTGTACTGTCAGCATTGTGATTGATTAAATCAAGTTTTCATCTCACATGGATTTATTTTGAAAAATAAAATATTATTTTAAGCCATCAGCCAATCTCCTGTCCCTCTGTCGTGCACCCCACCCCCCCATTCCCTGGAGGAAAGGCATTAAAGAACAGATACTGAGACCTACGTACTTTAGGTGTTAGCAACTTTGGTCTCTCTTGCACTAGTTTTTTAAGATAATCAGAGAGATCCTGTAAAAGATGGCCCCTGTTTTCACAAATCAGACCTCTAGAAATAGGTAACTAATGCAGTTAGATTATTTTTTGTCCCTGTGTGTGACGCACTACTGAGAGGACAAAGAGACTGGTGCTTGTGGTGCAAGAAGCACTGAGCAGGCAGTCAGCGACCAGCATGGTCCTTTTTCTTTCTGTATTTATAAGGTGAACAAAGTATTCAACAGTGGTACTAGGGCAGGAGGAGGGGAATATTAAGGCCTATTTCAAGGCTTGGCCACATTTTATGAAATTATTTTCATAGGGCTCTGATCAAGATGGGTGCAAGAGCTCTTGTACAGGCTCCAGCGACATTTTCCACTACATTCAGTTCCTCTCTTTGATATACAGACACAGTGTGCTAGAACGAATGACCAAGCTTAAATCATCCACTCTCCTTTACTGTAGCTCTTCCTGCCTCCTCGCCGAAGTATGTTCATTCGAAGAAAAAAAGATCAGCTATGACTCAAACCACAGCACTCCTGCTCTAGGGTTTGTTTATGCAAAACTGCAGCATTCTAAGACTGGGTAGACCACACCTACTGCCTATAAAGCACTCTGAGCTTGGGGAGTCCAAGTTGTGTCTGTGCAGCAAAGGTATAATGCAAGGGTGCTGAAACTTCAGCCTAAGTCCCGATCAAAAATCAAGAGCATGCACAAGACCTCTTCCAATGGGAATCTTAGCCAGCCAAAGCATTTTTTTCAAGCATCTTCCTAGTTCTAGTTTGTTGCAGTGATTTCATAACTGCTGCTGTGAGGTTTTTTTCCTTAGTAATTAATAAGAAATTTTATTGTTTACCTTTTATGTAGAATAGTCTAAATATTAAATACCTTGGCAATAGTTTCTGATAGAAAAGAAAACCACAGCACTTAATTTCATTGTGTTAAACAGAGTAAATCTAATGTAACTATTTTCATGCTGGGAAGCTGTTAGGCCATTGTGTTGTGAGCAAGATAAAGTGTCTCCTCCTGCGAGTCCTCCACATAGATATTTACATCAAAGAAAACATTGTCCTTGTAGCATGTTTTCAGTTGCTCTGCACAGGAGAGAAAAGACATTTCTTCGGAGTCAAATCATTTTTGTGCTTACAGAGAGGCCATCCACTGCCCTTCACAGGAGTATATACAAGGAGCAGGGAACAGAACCCCTTCTCATAGAATATCCTTTTAATGGTTTCCCCAGGCTTCCTTATTCTGGAGCAGTAGAAAGGCAAAATATCCCAGCTAGAAACCATTTTATATCTGCTAGAACAGATGATCAGAATTCTTACCATTTTCTAGGTACTATGGAAAGTCCTCAAACAGTAGGGAGAGTTTTCTGTAGGTTATCAAGAAGACGGGGTAGCAATGGCACTTCCGTGCACCAAACCAGGGCATTATCGGATCTTGGCTAGTATAAGGTGGGCGTTAGCTGGTGAGACAGCACGGGAGATGGTCATTTTGAGATGTGTATCTTCCTAAATTAATCAATACTGCAAATGAGCTGAAAATTGTGGATATGTGCAAATAAAACAGCATGAATTGTTTACAACAATACTTGAGTGTTTGTTTATATGCCAGTCTGTATCAACACAAATTAGGTCAGAGATAATCAATTCAGAAGAAAGGTTGTTAAAAATGAGACTCATTACCAAAGGCTTCATTAATCCAGGAAGTGATTAACTTTGCATAGCAGCTTCTGAGGAAATAATTACAAGGAACTGATCCTTTTTTTTTTTTTTCCCCCCAAATAAATTCTCATTAAAAATGATTTTTTTTGTAAAAAGAACTTTATAATTGGAAAAAAAAGGTAAATTCATTACTTAATCCTGTAAAATTCACTTCAATCACACTTCTGTAAAATCTATTTCTGTTCACAGAAGCATATATGAACAGTTGTCTGAGACAGGTTATGTGAATGTGTTTTGTCTCTTCAGTCTATCTGATAATACTTTCTGAACATAATCAATATTATTTCATTTGCTAGTTGCAGGAATTTTTTTCTATAGCAACAGGGGAGATATAAACACCTAATGAAATAGGAAAATCTCATTCTAAAGCCAAAGAATTGAATATGAAAGATTACCTGAGAGGGAAAGAGTAAGAAAAAAGGAAGCAATTTAGTTTAATTCGTTTTTAAAAACAACAGATTTCATGCTGGTGGCATCCCAATATTTTATTGAATGACAGATCTGTTTCTAGCTCTTTTTGAGCTCATGTTTTATTCATATAGGGAATTTTTACTTAGGGAACACAGGAGTCTGGCCTGTTGGGTTTGTGGTGGCTGATTCCCACAGAGATTCACGTTCAGCATTTGTCAAAGATCAGTCTTTGTAGTGTGGAGGTGTTCTGAGATCAGATTCTGGGCTCAGATGAAAAAAAAACCGATTAGTTTTTCTAAGACCTCCCTCATAAGAAAGCTGACTTCTCATATAAGAGACCTCCACATTTGCGCCATTTTTTTTTATCACACACATTCATTTTTTTCAAAAGAGAAAGGATTTCTCTGGGAAGCATTTTAAATGGGACGTGCTCCCAGGCTGGGTGTATAATTAAGAAAATCTTCTCTAAGGCTGTGGCATATATGTGAGCTATAGCTGTGACTGTTAAACAAAGAGCTGTTTGTTCAAGAAGGTAAGCAGCCTTAATTTCATCCCAAAACTTCAAATCTTGGGTCTAAGCTGCCTATGAATACAGCATAGCAAATTAGGGGTCTGTATCTTCCCTAAAACAGGCAGGTGAGGCGGGATCAACTGGCTTGGCCGTTATTTTTTCCTTTTTGGCTGCTGGAAAGATTTGGCAGGTCCAGGTTGAAAGGAAGGATGTGCAGCAGTTTCCTACACACCTTCTCCTGAGCCATGAGGAAACAGAAACCACAGTTGGAAGCAGAGCCCGTTGGCTGGTGCCCCTTCTCTAAACTTAGAGAAAATCAACCTCTGCACAAAAGCTGCCTGCCACTCCTCACAAAGTCCAGGGCAGTCTGAACAGCAGGACTTGCTATTTGCAAATATGAGCTAAATCGCTTGGGTTTCTGTGGGCAACACTTACTTAAGTGCTGAAACAATATCATGCAAGCTCAGCTAACCTGTCTTATCTGCAGAGATGTATTTATTTATTTATGTATCTGTGAGTAGGAGGAGAGAGAAGAGATAAAAACCAGAACAGAGTAACAGACTAGTAGGAGAAGCTTTTTGGTTTAGAAGTACTGGAACATTGAGGGCACCCTTCTGTCAGGTTTAGGTCAATAGGAGAATCACTGATGTGAAATACACAGTGGTACATCTTCTTGAAAGAGTAGGGAAAATGCCACTTTTAGTTACAGCATGACAAAATAGGTTGCTTGGTTTCAGACTGACATGTAATGTGGTCTGGGGAAAATTTTCACACCTCACCTAAAGCCACCAGCCAAATGTGTGAAAAATCCTGTTGTCAGAGCATCTGGCAACAAGGAATGTGGTACTGATACCCAGACTATGTTTAAATAAAAATTGGAAATAACAGTAGGAAATCTTGAAAACGTTCTTGCACAATTCAATTACAGTTCTTTGTTAAGTCTGTCATAACTCTCTGCAGACCTAATTATATCGACAGCTTTTCTTTAAATCCCACTCAAAACCACTTAGTCCTTCATACACAACAGAAATGTCTGGGTAAGATGCCACAGGCTATTTTGCAAATGAACTGCACTATTCTTGCAGAGTTTTGAGGCTCCGTTCAGACACTGGGGGTGCTGGAAACTGAAGTCTGAAATGGCCACACCAATCATGATGATGCCCTTCCAGTGTGCTGTAATTACTCTGAAAAATTTCTGTCTGCGAGCAAGTCCTTCTTCCACACTATGGGTGTATTTGAGACACCGGGAAAGACACTATGTTGCTAGATTTTTATGTGATGTGTGATAGCAACTGTGCTGAGATGATGCTAAGCTGGCTACTGAGCAGTCACTCGCAGCCGAGTTTGCATCTGAAGGTGTAAGCTGTACTGACCTTATCACAGCTGCCATAAAAAGTTAAACCTGCCAAATTTAGAATCTGGGTATTTGAAAACTCCCCCAACTGAGAGATGCAATTTATTTTAAAACAGAGGATTTGGTTTCAGCTGAGTGGAGAATCACATTGTCAATCCACAAATAATGTCTTTGGGGTTTCTTAATTCAATGGGTTTTGAGTTTAAAAAGGATTTCATAAAAATATATTAATTCCAAACTCCCTTTGCTGTTTTCATGTTTGTTTTCCTCATTTTTATTCATTTGCACTCTAACAGGCTGAAGAGATGTGTGCAACCTTGTTATCATTGACTGTAATGGAAATTGTCTGGGGCATGCAATTTGCCTAGACAGAGTCTTGGAATCAACTTCAAAGTAGCAAGGTTGAGCCCTGTAATTGGAGTGTCGAAGCCCCTAAGGGTTTTCAAGACCCAGCCTGTGAGCGTCATTAGGGTAATTTATGTTAGTGGACATACCCTGAATTCATTTACATTAGAAGCATTTCCTGCAAATTTCAATCACATTAAAAAGATTAAAAAAACCAAACAAACAAAAAACCAAACCCCACACAACCGAAAAAAACAAACCTGTATTTTTGACTTAATATGATGGCACAATCAAATCAGGCCTGGGGCTTTTACTTCACTGTTCACAGGAAGACCTTCGTAGGAAGTTATATTTATCTTATATTTTCAAAGAAACATTTAGTTCAATATTAAGTTTTGTCTCCTTAGGCATTTATTGCTGTGCGTGCTGAAACTCTGTTTCCTGATCTGTAAATATGGTTTGTCTTAGCTCTTAAACTGCTGCTGGAGGGGGTACTACTGAAGAAAAGTCCTCGGTCTCCCCCTAAAATTGACTGTTTAGTGGACTATCTGGAGTATTGTGAGTCACAGATCAAAGACATGATATGGAAATAGAGAGAGATAGTAGAACTCTCAGTAGTACAACCTATATGTAAATCATAATGATAGTGCTATAAAACAGCACCAAAACATGTACAAAATTTACAGCTAGAAATAATTCTGGCTACAGATAATTAGGTAGCAAATTGTCCTATTGTACTGAATCAGTTCCTTGCATAAGCAAACACCCTTCGATCCAGGTGGAAGGATATGAAAGCAGAGATGGTGCACTATCTTGAAGCAATAGTTTAATTTGATGGGATGGATCTGTATAACTTCGTACCTGGAGCAAGAGTCTGGAATCTTTGTGTAGGCAATGGTTGACTGCATTGGGCATTGGACCTCAAAAAGGCAAATCCTACCTTAAAGAATAAGGCCCCAGATAATGGTCAAGTTAATATTTTCTACTTCCTGAGTCCACCCTCCTGCAGCTGCAGACAATCCTACAATACCTGAGCTTACTCACAGGACCTGTCTGGATTTTTTTCCCCAGAAAGTGCAACCAGACCCTTCAGAGATCTCTATGTTCTGATCGTAGTTTAAAATAGCTTTGGTTCCTCTCCTCCAGTATCCTACTTGAAAGACTGCTTCAGAATGTTATTACACTGGGTAGTTATTAGTTTCCAGTCCAAGCTTAGTCTTTACTTCTACTTATTTTTACACCAGCCATTTTCATTCAACATACACAATCCTTTCCCCTGTCCTTGATCCTTTCCTCTTAGCTAACCACAATCTCCATCTTCACAAGTAGTTGAGTATCACAATTTTGATAGCATCAAAAGTCAAGAGAATGCTAAAATCTGAAAGCTTATGAGCAAGCTAGAACAAAGGGAATTTATCGTCCAAATACAGGATGGCAGTATAGGTGAAAAGATACATTAAGTCTGAATATCACATGTTGTCACATGTCACATCTTATGCATCACATAAGATTTCTACAAGAACTCCAGACTGGTGCAGATACACGGGGTCTTCATTGTCAGAGAAGAATGAAAAGGTATTGAGAGATGAACAGTTTTCTCAGGATATCATTACAACCAAAATGAAGTCTTCTATGCACAGATCAGCTTCTTAAGACTAGGGAGATCTTTTTCCCAGGGGAAGTGTAAGATTAAAGGGTTGCATAATTACCCACTTAGGAAATTTCAACTGTCATAAATGGATAAAAAACAAAGCCAAGAATAATTACCACTTATAAATTTCTCAGGGTAATAAACAAGACAATTTAATTGATGCTTTTTTTAAGAACCAAGATCTTTATAGATTTTATCATTATGAACTTATGCTGATATATATGTCTTTAAATAGGGAACAAGGGCAGAAAATAGTCCCTAAATTAGAAAGTTCAAACCATCATTTAACCATAAAGCTTCTAGTTAGTAAATTACTGAAGACTATCCTTAACTAGCAATCACTTCTACTGCCTGAGTGTCTGTTTCTGCTTGGGAACATGTAGCTGAATTGGGGAGGTCAAAGCAGGATCTCTTTCAGGCTCAGTTTTTAAACCAGCCTTTTCCTCAGTGCAATACTACTTGATCTACAGAAGTACAGCACAAAAGATGCAAAACAACTAAAAATCTCATTTGGACACTGGGCAGGAACAGCCACTTTGTTACACCAGACATGAAAGGAGTCCCTGTGTGCAATACTTTGAGTATGATACCATAGAAACCAAAAGGACTTTGAGAGTTAGAGGAAAGAGTTAATACTGTGAATCTGGTGCTTACATTCCAAGAGAAATCTCAGGGAGACTGCCATGTACAAAAGCCTGTGAAGTGGAAAGGAATAGGCTGCTGTCAACAGGCTTTTTGCAAAAGTAAATAGTGAGAAATAAAAGGTCAAAACATGAAGATAAGAACAAGAATGTACAGGATAAGTATTTTAAAGAATCTTTTTATAACAAGAGGCTCTTAGATGTGGAACAGGGAGGACAGTGATTCTGGAAGTGCAGCAGGCAGTTGCACACTGTTTTTATGTTCTCTGCTTGCTTAATTTTAAAATGGGGTTATATGGTAGAATGTGGGTGGGACACTTTTGAAGTAGAAACTCAGGTTCTAATATGTCTAGACTGTAAATCTGCTGTAATTGAAACAAACAAAAGTATGCATGACCTAGACAAAATAAATCTCAATATTATAGTTGTGCTACTGGACTCAGACCTCAGCTGACTGTTTGAACAGAGCCATCTCCAGTCACATCAGATGTTTTAATATAGGAGGAAATGATATAGCCAACAGAATCATCTCTCGTGGTTTTTAACAATAGGGGTTTTTTTGTTACCATGTGGTGTTCAAAGACTCATTCAAATTCTTTAGAATTCAACAAAATTGTGAGTGTCAGTGATGTCTTACTAATTTGCTTTTTTTCTGGCATTTCTTTCCCCTCAGCATTGATTAAAGCCTATCATATCACAGCCCAGCTCCACAAAATTCATGTTTTAAGATAGTTTTAGAGAATACCAACAGATTTCTGAAAAGCCAAGTCTGAACTTCCAAGATTTTTCAACCTTACTCTTCTCCTTCAAAGGCACAAGTACCTGAAAGGGCAGGTTATATATCACACATGCAAAAAACCTTATCTCCACAAGATAAGTTTACATTTCCCTGTCCCTCAACCCAGATGCTTTTTCTCCTGTAGAGTCTATATGGTGTAGGACTTCCTGACCAGATTTCTGCATAAAACTCCCAAGTTTTATCATTTTGAAGTTATTTACACATGGTTAGTAAATGCTGATCAAACTACTAAAAAGGGCAAAAAATACACATAAGTTGTAACAGATTCAAGCTATGCATAAAACTGCACATACTCATTATAAGTCATGATTGCCTATTATTTGAAAACAAGAAGGAATAATTTCATATATTACAGAAAGATTATCTTTGATATTCAGTACTGAATACTAAACAAGACTGAGAGTGGTCAAATACTGAATGAGAAGAGGCAGATTAATAGAGAAAAAAAATAATTATAGTATTCATATATGATTCCTGCCAAAGGTTGATTATTTTGACAAATTAATTCAGCAAATTAGTTCAACAAAAGAATTCAGCAGAACTTGAAATAAAACCCTCCAAAACTGGTGTTTGCCACATAATAAATGTATTTATGTTATGCCTTTCCTAGTCTTTACTAATGCTGTCAATATATCCTACATTCAGGAGATTTTAATTTTTATTTAAAAAAAATAAATAATCTATTTCCAAAAGCAGTCAGTGGAGAAACAGCTATCATCCTAAGGGATGGTAGAAAGCATTTGCTGTTCTCTTCAGTTGGAAAATAAAAATATTTTCACTGCAGCTGATACTGCAGCAGTGCTTTCCCCAGTGATTCTAACCATTCTTATGAAAGCAAGATTTCCTCTCCTCCCACAAATAGGAAGTTTAAATGTGTGATAAATCATTTAGATCATCTCAGAGAGATGTCGAGCTTCTCTACAGGTTGTACCAGAATGTCTCTCTACAGACATGAAATTCTGCTCTTTATGAAGCACATTACAGAGCTGAGGTGTCCAGTATTTTGTATTTTGGGATTACTGGAAGCATAGATGCACCACAGTTCCCTGTGAATCAGAAAAATCCCCCATCTTCTTTTTCTCCTTCCCCAAATGACTGTTTGGGGATATTTGGTGACACTGACACTCCCCAAGATCCTGGCATTTAATCAGCTTTCAGAACATATCTCTGTGTCCTTCCTGACAGAGTTTCCCTAGAGCTGCCAGACTTCACAGCTGCCTGTTGCAAAGCCAAGATGTAGGGGGAATCAGCCAGCCCAGAGGTTTACCCTGGGATATAGAGCATGTGAAAAAAGCAGCTTTGGGATTTCTAGGTGCCATGCTGTTTGGAAAAAATATTCCCAACTTTGATGCCTAGTTTAAGCCAGTATTTCAGGGCTCCACGACTATGCCCTTTGCACCTGGGAGCTGCACTGTAGTTGTAACTTCTGCTTCCAGGGTTTTATGGAGAATTTAACATCTTGCAGAACTGCAAGGCCACCCTGGACGCTCACGCACTGAGAGGGAACCATGCTCTTTGCACAGAGGCATTCCTTTTCAATTCATAGTAAACATACTGAATCAAAGATGTTATCCCCCAGATACACCAAATGCCCCTGCTCTGGCATTTTCTGTCAGACTCAGTTTTGCCAGAAAGTTTCAGACCACCATTACTCGCAGGGACAAAGCACATCTAGCCACCAGTGAAGGGTATCTGCTCAGTTTGTGTCAGCTCAAAGAGCGTTTCATGGCTCTACATGTTAGTGATTCCAAAATAAGTAACTGTTGCTCAACCCAGAGAAGTATTAACAGGGATTCAAAAGCTGTAATAGGCATAGTAAGAGAAGGAAGGGGGGAGGGACGGGGACATCAGCTTCTCTAGAAGGAAAATTCATCTGTGTAATCTCTAGTATTCAGTGCTATTGATGGCAGTGGAAGCAAAGTGACTCTGAGAACTTTAGCGCATCTAAGGGGAGGAGAACATTAGTTTTTTGTTCCTCCGGACATAGCCACTGCACACTACTACTGCCTTGAGAGGTTACTTTTTCCTCAGTGTTAAAACTCACCAACTAGGTGTGCTTCTCAGTACAGCCTATTAGCTGGTTACTGAGGTCTGATACAACCAGAAGCATGATTCCAACTTTTACTAAATTGTCTGTCATCACCAGTCTGTTTTCAGTGCAGGAGATGAAACAGGAGGGCCATCTGACAAGAAGAAGGAAGTGAGTCCTTGAGGGAGAAGAGGAGGACACAGCTTTTTCTAAAACAACCCACTGAAACAATCCACAGCAGGATGAGGACTGGTTCCTGGAATGCATGTAGAGCAGCATCTGCCTCAGATGCATTGAGACTCACAGGCAGTACAAAAATATTTGTAACATTGTTCTTGGAAAGAGAGAATGTGAAGCATTGAGTTTATATAATGCAGGTAGAAGCAGGTGATAAGCCTGCTGTTTGAAACAGAGGTACCAGTTCCCACGGTCTATATTTATATACACAGAGTCCTTCGGAATTTCTCTGGAATTGATCAAAAGTAAGAAAGGGATACCCTGGTGAAGTGAGCCATTGTCCAAGGTTCACTGCAGTCATGCGAAGTATTTCCATTAACAGCTGTAGGTGAGGACCAGTGTTGGGTGCAAGAAGGGCTGACAGCTCCAAAAGGGTAGGGACAGGGACAGTGTCCTCACTGATAAGGTCACAGCTCAGGGGCACCTGAGCAAGGAAAGCAGAGCAAGTCTGGTGACAGCAACCAGGGTCAGCCACACTCCAGGTCTCCAGGAAAATCTCTAGTACAAGGCAGGCCCAAGGTCAAGTGGGAAGTCAAGTCCAGGTCCCCAGTGGGGAGTGAAGGCCAAGGGCCAGCGTCTCAGCTTGAAATCTGCTTCTGAGCAAAAGGAGGGGGAGCCTCTGCTGAGGCTTCTCAAAGCCAGTCAACTGCACTATGTCAAAATCAACCCTGAACCCAGGCAGTCAAACAGGAGTGGGGAGATGTGCTCAGCACCATGACAATCAGGCCACTTCCACACTGCTACTGTCTTCTGTCATCTTCCCCCTTTCCCCCAGTCTACCCATTTTAAATCACACAATGTTACCTCCCTGTTAGGGAAGCCAGGAACAAAATATATTGCAGCTGTTTGCATTGTGTTTAGCTATTAGCTATATTTATATGGTAATTCCAGCAGAAAACATTGAATAAAGATCATTTCCCACACATGCCAAATGTAATCGTTGTTAGAATTCACAGTACTAGAATGCTGCAGCAGGCTAGGTTAGGAATAAGCAGTTAGATGTTGGCTTTTTCTGTGCAGGTTAGTTAGTGGCCACTGCACATGGGTCAAATCAAAGCTTTGAATACATTTAAGGCAACGGTAAAAGGTATAGTAAAAGGCCTGTCCACAAGACTAGTCATTCATGCCTCCAGGTGACAAGCTAGTGACAAAATACAAGAACAATCTGATTTTTTTCACATCAACATTTTTTATCCGAAATATTTTGTAATGTATCAATTTACTTTTCTGCATTATGCAACTATTTCAATTTCCACCAAGCGTGTTGTTTTTAAGTTGCACCATCTGGTTCTCCATCCATCTCTAACCTGTGCCTCCTGCTTACTTCCGCTTTGGTTCATCAACTAATAGTGGTCTTGAAAGTCTTGATTTCGATACATGAAACAATATTAAGAATGTACTTGCTGCACCATGCTTTATTATCATTTAATATACTTCAGTGAAAAAGGATTGAAAATTTGATTGAACATTTCACTGGATTCTTGAGAAAGCCCCAAAAAGTTCTGACCCAGGTTTGGAACTAAACCTAGCCATTAACAGTATTTTAGTGAGGATTATCTTACTATTGAACAATTTAAGGGAGTGGAAATAGGCCTCACTACAGGGCAACAAAGACTTAAAATAATTTTCAGCTGAAGCACCATAACTGAGTGGGCTGAGCAGGCAGGTTTGTTGCTGAGTGTTGTCCACGTTAGAGAAGCCTGGCAGCTGATTGGTACTGCAGTCCTTTAAAGAGCTCTCAGCAGTCGTGGATTGAACAAACACAGACTCTCATTTAAGACAGCTCACCCATGTCAAAGATGAAAAAAGTGGCAGAGTAGCTGGGCCATCACCCTTACCTGTGTTGGAGCTCTTCTGTTGCTAAATGACTGAGATGACTCTTCAAGGCTGAATGACTGATGAGTTTCCAATAGCATGAGGTTCACAAGCAAGAAAAAGGGTAATGTCCTGAAGAGACACCATGATCCAGCAGACCTTGTACTGGCTCTGCCACAGACTGGCTACATATACATAAGCAGCTCATCACTCAGCTCTTTTACAGCCTCTAGACTGCAAATCGCCTGCATGTTGCTTTAGGTGGCCATGGAGTAGAGGTCTGATTGCTGTTCAGTAGGTGGGTACCACCAGAATAACAATGACAGTTTTGGGTTCCTACAGCATAGCTTTGGGATCCTTTGCATTACTGATATACTTCACCTTCTCCATGCCTGTCTTTCACAAAGATGTTGATCGCAAAACCCCCAAACTAGAATTAAAGTAGCTGATGGTTGTAAAGGACAATCAGCTTCTCAGTGAACACAATATGGTCTCATCAAGTGACAACAGCAGGATTTTTGCTGATAATTACCTTTTCCTTACAGCATTCCTTACCAATTTGTCTGACACTATTGACACCAGGCGTAATGCATTCTTCCATTTCTCATTCTATCACTGCAGGCTTCTTTTAAAGTTTCCTTTGCACTTTGACTGATAGGCATTTTAATTTTTTGTTGCTTTTCATCACAGGTGGCTAATGTTCCATTTCTGGATGGCACATTGAGGATGAAATGTGATCATTAAGTTAATACCCCATTTAATACACTGGTCTCCATTTAAACTGAAGCAAAAACATGCATAAGTAGCTGCTGGTTTACCTCTTCAGTCCCTCTCATTATATGTAATAGCTTGAGAATTTTATTCCTATATGGTAATTATTTCCATGCTAATATCTTTTTGTGCATACTGTAATAATGTTTTACTTGTTTGTTACTGAAAATTATCCTGGAGATTGCAGAGCAGACGAAACAGTTTTCTCCTGTCACTGGCTCTGACTAATCTCAGTTTTGTCTCCACTTTTGATTTATGAATTTTGGCTCATTACCAGACACAGAACAAAATAACAATATATGCTAAAACATAGTTGACTTGTGCATGCCTGCTTTAAATAAAAGGAAACATTTATTCTTTATGAAAAGGTAAGAGGCTTTTGTCAGAAGCTGCTCAGAATCTTGTCTCAAAGCACTAAAGGTATCATTTGTCACTGGGACAGAGCTTGAGCTTTACTCAGAGGCAGAATAATGTTAACATATTCTTTCCCAAGTGGTTTACATCCCGGGAGCTCAAACCATTTTATGAAAAATAATTAATTATCCTTCAGTCTAGCTGCTGCCAGGTAGGCCAAACAATTATCCACAATATTAGAAGAGAAATTCTGACACAAACAGGTTGGTGATTTGCAAGGATCACAATGAAGGTGTGAGATGGGAGTCTCTACCTGTTAGGAAGGGAGCTTTAGAAAAGCTGGAGATTCAATGCAGAAATGATATTGTTCCTTAAGAGTACACAGATGAACATACGTAAAGTATGGATTGACTTCAGTTTCTTCTCCATGAAACACCATGCCTACTCCTCTAGAACTGGCTCTTAATCTCTTCCAGCATCACAGTGTCTTCATACTCAGTTCTCTATATTCTCATCTTCAAATTTCTTCCCATTCTCAACTGCCTTGTCTGTTCTTCTCAAAGTTCCTTGGATGAAGCTCTTGTCAAACCTCCCTCCAGTTTGAGATCTCTGTAAGAATGAACCACCTTGCAGTATGTTCACAGCACACGTACTGATATGAAGATAAATTATACCACTCCTTGTAACTCTGTATTATCTGAAGTTTTCAGCCAAGTTGTGAACTAATATCTTATGGTTTCTATATTTATTTCCCTCCACTTTCAAATTTGCAGTGCCTTGCTTACAGGTTTGATTCTTTTGAAAACATTTTTTAATTCTGGAGATCTTTCAAAAATATTTTTTCTAGTTCAAGCACACATTGAGTGGGTTGTGAAGGAGAATCTGTGACTGCTCTTCAAGAGGTCAGACTAGACTACTGCTTCTCACACTAATTCTTGTGCTGGCTTTAAGCACGTACTCAGGGCATAAGGCTTGGTCATGACTCCCCTCCTGAATTACTGAAATCACAGTGTGATAGCTGATCTGATCCAAGGGGTAACACTGAGGTATTTGTTGCTAGAATTGCAGTGTAGAAATACTTTTTTTCCTGTTTTCTGAGCTCTTGAGAACTAATTTTAAAATATGTAGGTATGCATAATATATTTGTGGCTTATCTTTCTAATTACCAGTATTATTTGTTTTAATTCACGGTAGCATCAGAATAACTTCCTATTTTCCTGCTTAATATTTTTGGAAAATAAATTTGCACCAAATCAGCTAAAAAGACTCCACAACCTCCAAAAGCAAGAAGAGGCAAAACTACACTTCCAGAATCTTTGTTCTAGTTTCTTTTGACTGATATCTGATAAACATCTAGTGAAAACTGAAAGGAAAGGGTGGGGCTGGATACAGTCCCTAAGGCATTTTCAGTGGTGTTCAACCTTCCTCAAACAGATCTAGAATTTCTGAGGGGTTTAGGTTCTATTTCAACACCTAAACTAGTGTCTGGGATTTCAAAAGACTCATGTGCTTTGCACTGTGAAGTTAGCCATTGAGGACAGAGCTGAAACAACCCTTCTTAGGACATCTAGGCTATACCTCAACTAAATATATCCCAGCAAACACAATGATTTCTTTTTTATTTTCTTTATATCTATAGAATTTCTTCCCTAACAGGTCTTCGTGAACTAAGCTCCTGCAGGGGCTGTGTTAAGATTTTGTAGTTTCATTCTCACTCCAAGTTTCTGTCAGAAATTCTCGGCTGTTTGTGCTTAGTCTGTCGTGAGAGACTTTGGAATTTGTCTCCTCTTAATTAATTGAACAGCTTTTTTTCTGGTGCTTTTTGTCTCCCATCTTCTGCATAATCATGCTGACTATATTTTGATGTCTCCATTTTCCTTTTTTAAACCAACACAGCTGAAACAGATCTCTTTTCAGGAATATGTCTCCTTTTGGATGCCAAACCATGCAGGCACTCGTATTTTTTAGTCTCTAAATTCTTATTCAGAATGAAGGCCAAGTATGGTGAACTCTTGGAATAAGGTTTTCCAGAGGCCAAGTTGCTGTTTCCCAAATCCACCTTCTATAAATTGATTCCTCCTACCTTCAATGAACACAGTTCATAGCCTTGTTTCTCTCTGGATTAGAAGAGGTAATACATCAGTTTTACAGAAATAATTATAGAGGGACCCTGGCCTTACCAGTTGCCAAGTAATTACGACTAAGTGCTATTTGTCTCCTCAACTGATTTCAATGCCCTAGTGAGAAGTATTCAGTCCCTTAAGGAGTAGGCCCTGAATCATTTCTAATCACATCCTTGACTCCTCTCTAGTGGGTCTGGGCTTTAGTTGTTAGTCATGCTGAGATGGTGGAATGCCATGGAGAATTATAAGAATTAAAGATGGGAAACCTTCATCAGTTTACATTGCCTGCACTTGCACCAAGATAGAACTCCTCAAACTTGCAAGGAATTGCTTTGATTGAGTTTTGTAGCAGTCTATGGCTGTTGTTTCAAAGTTGGTATAGATATCAATTAAGGAACAGTAGCTACTGGCTTGGGATTCCTTAGAGGTGAGAGATTCTGAATAACAAAATGAATGTCACTTTGGCTTAGGGATTCTTTCACTTCAGCATGGTTACTTTGACAGTAATAAGCAAAACAATAGATAAACCAGTCAATGTAACATTCAGCTAGAACATTCTTTACTACTTGCATTAATTACCCTATAGTCAGATAGTTCTGTGACTAAATTTACATTAAAAAAAACAAAACACATTAAGACAGTTTGTCTAGCTTTATTTCTTTTCTCTGCTTTCACACACAGATCAACTTGACATCATTTCGATGGCTGAAACAACAATGATGCCTGAGGAAATTGAGCTTGAGATGGCAAAGATCCAGAGACTTCGGGAAGTCTTAGTCAGAAGAGAATCAGAACTCAGGTTTATGTGAGTATCAATACTTCTGGGAAAACACTATGCAAAATTAATCAAAATAGGAAAGCATGCTATTTAGAAGACTTTTATCTGCTTGACATTTTAAAAGGAAGAAAGATAAAGAGCATCCCAGTTAAGTGAATGCTTGCAAAATGCCATTGGGAAATTATTTTTGTAGTTGCAAAGGAAATTACCTTTTTTATTCAGCATGATTTGCAGAAGACATAAAAGGGATCTATTACTTACAAAAGGAAACTTTAACAAAGTACGTGCCTACAGAGCATATTTTTATACCTGACTTCAGCCCTTGTTGGGAAGGATATTTGTCTGAAGAAAACACCAACAGGTAGGGGATTTGGAGCTTTCACAGTCTAACATAATTCAGGCTTTATTCCTCACTTCATTAGTGGTCTTAGACAGTTCATGTCACAGGAGAGCACACTGTCTTCTGGACTAATAGCCATTTATGAACACAAAGCACATTTTAACATATCAAATTAAATAGCTATACTCCAAGAGAGATTCTCAAAACTCACCAAAGGGTCAGGAATAGGTGCCTCACTGAAGGTTAATGAATATTAATGCTGTTCTGATGATGAAGTCAATAGGGTTTATATTCCTAAATCATAGAATTTAGAAGACCAGCACTTATTAATAAGGAGTATATTATTTTCTAGTCTCTGCGAGTACAAACACCTTTCCTAACAGGCCAAGAACCTCAGTAGATCTAAAACTTGCTAAACCCAGACCATTGGCATTAATGAAGCTACAGTAGCCTGAAAAAACTCACTTGTTCTCTTCTCCCCTTAAAGTACAAAGATAGGACCAGTACTTTAACCCTTACACCTGGAGGTTAATTTGGGTGCCCTGACTTGCACTGCCAGAATTTAAAAGCCTCATCCTCAAACAGCACAGACATCTGTCTTTGAGTATTACCCCCAATGACTTCAGCTCAGAATCGCTGCTTAGACACCTTTGGGAATAAGGGCCGGTAATAGTGACCCTGACTTTTTTAATAATGTTGTAGTGGTGCAATCGATGTAAACAGGAAAGATTTTGTCACACCTGCTCCTAGTTATTGGCTTGTACATAAACTGACTCCGGAAGAAGCCTCATCATTGAGCCCTGCCCTTCTCTTGACATTTTCTATATCAAACAAAGCACTGAAATAAACTGTCCTGGTGGAGGAGAGCAATGGCGGCCATCTGCTTGTCATCGTTCTGCATGTTTTTCACTTGTTCTCTTTGTTCTTTTATACAGTCTGTTCTTTTCCTTTCCCCCATGCTCACACTCATCACACTCTTTACTCTGTATAGCCTAGCAGGTGTTTGAGTGAAGAATTTAACACAGAGGAGCTGGCGTATTGAAAAGGGAATCTAACCGACATTTATAGTGTGCCCCAGTACCCTTCCCAGGCTAGCTCTCAGCCAAACACGCTCTGCCCCGTTCACTGTCTGAGTGAGGAAAGCTCTTCTGAGCACCAGAGGCTCCGCGAGGTTTGGCCCTGGCTCTCAGCAGAGCAGGCAGGAGACAGAGGAAGCAACTGCCAGAGATGGCCCCACCTTTTTGTCAGAATTCTGAGTCAGGGAAAGCCAAGCTTGCTGCTACTGTCTCCAGCAAGACAGTGCCACTGCCACAGACTCTCTCATTCCTTCACCAGCAGCAGGCCAAGATGACCACTTTTCCAGGGTTATTCCCACAGCTTCCTAGACTGCTGCTCCCCTCTCTGTGGCAGAATATCCTGACACTGCTCATTAATCCCTGAGGCAGTTAAATTCAATTTGTTCACACTACTGAATGAAATGGTGAGAGCATCTGTCTCTGCACTGGGACTCTGCTTGCAAACCAAGATGCTCTTACATGACTCTTCAAGCCCCGTGTAGGCTTCCCACCTTTCTAAGCCCCTTTACAACAGGCAGGTTCTTCATACTGGCTCATCAAGCGTGAAAGAAAAAGCAGCCTGTCACACACAAAGGCCTCCAGAATTAAAACATACTTCACTTAATAGCTTTTTGGAGTCCAAAACAATGTCTGTTTTACTGTACTTCATTTTAAAATACATTTTTACATTTTATTCCTGACAAATGAGAAGCATGTTGCTAGTGATGCCCAAGTAACAGAGCAGCAGCTGCTTGTTACTGCCTTTCATTCTGGGTAGTTTACACTGACAGAGGAGCTCGGTTGCATTTGGCTTCAGTGACAAACATCTTTGAATGACAAATGTCTTTTAATGACCTCTTGCTGAGATTAACACAACTCTCGGTTACCATAGCGGTCCAAATTTCCTGTCTGTTTAAGCAAATTACACAAACTCTACCTCATAGGCATATTGTGGCAGACTGTATGTGGCCATATGTAATTTTTTGCAGTTGTTTCCTCAAGTAATGCGTTGCCAGTGTCCCAAGATCGGAAATCTGTATGTAGGTCATGAATTTCAGCAATTGTTTTCTTCTGACAGGATCAGATTCCCCTATGAATGGCCTATACAACCAACTACATGATACCGAGCTGCCTCAGACAGATTTAAGGCAGCCTCAACTCCCAACATGTGTCTGCTGACTAGCAGTGCTATACCTACCCGCAGACCACTGAGTTCAAGCCCAGTTTTAATGAGAACCAGATGTCTTTACTTCTTGTACCTGCTTTAGCCTTTCGTTCAATTATAACAAAAGAATAAAACATACATAGCGTAATGGAGAAAATACGAGTTGACACTAATAGTGCCCTAATAGTGGCCATGGCTCCCTCCTATTAGAGGTATACAGCCTGTCAGCTTTACTTACACACACCAGCAACTACCACGACTTCACAGCACACTGTATTCTAACAATATTCACACTCGAGAATAAGAAAACAAAATACTGCAAGCTAGACCTGTTGCTGATGGGAATAGAACAAGCTTTTCCTCCGTCAGAGCAATGAAGGTTTAAACCATAAAAGAAGCTTCCTCTAAAACTGTTTTCCTTAGAAAAGAAGCACAAAGAAGATCAAGATGAGATAATAATAAAATTCACCATTACTGATGTCTGAAGCAGCTCTGCAACAACACCTGTTGTCTTTAAATGTTATGTCAACATTTTGCCCAAACAAATGCAGCAGCCATAAAATAAGAGCATTTGTCAGAGAACTGCTCCAGGTCAGCATATCAGCCAATATTAAAAAACATAACCAAAAGCAAAACCACCGCACCCCAACAAATCCAACTTAAAAAACCCAAACCCTAGCAAGGTCTGGATGCTCAGTGGACCTGGAATTGGTTTGCGTTTTCCACATTTCAGTGTGTGAACTGGTAAAAACTTTTCCTGCTGATATGTGAGATCATCGATAATCTAATATTCTTTCAAGCAGTTCCTCAGCTGTGACCTACATAAGCACATGTCTCTCTTCAAGCAACAAGAACTCTACATGAGGGAGTCTTTAGCAAAACATACAGACAGATTTCCTTGCTTTGAAAGCTAAGGCACTGATGCCTTATTTTTACCACGAGGTCCATATTCTCTCTCCCCACTGAACAGAGTTTCACCGATGACTAATGAAGTCTGCAGGACAACAAAGGGGATAAAATGAAGTATGCTGCTCGTACATCACTACACAAATGTTACATTACACTGTTCACAGTTGGAAACACTTCAATATCTAAATAAAATCTTTTCTGAACAGTTCATCGTCACTAAAAGCTTTAGAAGAATCACCCTGTAGGGGTGAAAGAGTGGGATAGTGAAGAAATAAAAGTCAGATGGTTAATCATCAGTATTATTTCAAAGTAAGTCCTAAGGATTTGAGAATCAGGCAGTAGGATTAAAATAAAAATAAAATTATTTAATAGTATTAGACTTAAAAAATGGTACAGAGTAGTGTTTAAAACCATACAAAACTATATGTGGGTTTTTTTTCTTCATACATAGCCAAGCAGGCTCAGGGTCTTATCTGTTAGCCTATGTCTCTCAAACATAGCACTAGTTCAAGGACCCAGATTTTCAGTTTGCAAAATTAAAGTAAGGAAAATTTCAATTATATTTGAACAAGCTTCGCTTGCATTTCTGCGATTAAGTATTGAGTTAAAACATCAAAGCTTGTTTATTTAGTTTATGAAATTCCCCCAACATCGTTGCAACAGTCACACTGTGAATAAGCAAGCTGCTTTATGCTGTACTGGATATTAAAATTACTCATGATTATCACTCTGGGACATTGATGGAAAGGTTAATCTCCTGAGGAATAAATTTTCCACCTTCAGAAAGAGAGTTGGGCATCCAGCAGCAGTAACTCACATGATACTGAAGGCAGTCACCAGATAAAAGACCTCACCTGCCTGCAGGTTTAAGATTCTGGTTAAAGAAGGGAAAAGGAAGCAAAAATTCCTTTAATAAGGAGCACGCTTTATTTTTAAAATGTAAAAGGAGTCCTTCACAGGGGGCCCTTCTGCTGCAGAGCCAGGCAGTACTGACTGCTTGCTCTCACAGGTGAAATGCGTTCTGCAGCCACATGAGACAAAATGGCTGCCATTCTGTGTCAGCTCAACCACACACTACAAAATGGCTGCCCTGGCTAAGGCCTGGTGCAATAACTCTTCCCCTGACATTTGCTATTCCCTTGCAACAACTTTGAGGAATTTTTCTTCTTTCTTGCAAACTCTGCACATGCCTCTTGTTATCTGCTGGGCTGTGTGGCATAGAAGACCGTACGCTGTCAGCTAAGGCATTCAAAAAACTGTTTTTCTAGTGAACACCTGCAATGTCACTGGCTCCAGTGGAAGGTGACAGAGCATGGGTAAGTCCATCCCAGGAAGCCTGTGTGAAAACCAGGCGATATTTGGATGCAGGGCTGCTAAATGCACACTCCTTCACCTGCGCTTCAATAAAAACACTCACTGCTCAGATCACCGGTCGTGTACCCCAGACCAAACATGAGCTCAGTGCAATTTATGGTGCACAGCTCTGAAAACTGGACTGTGTGGCAGACATCTACGAACAGCTTCCAGAAATCGCATTGTTCCTAACTGGTGGACAAGACAGGTAGCTACTAATATCCATCAAAATTATTTTAACATTCAGAAGATATCTTTTAGAAGGTGTTGCAGTTTGTCTGTATTTCTATACCAGGCCCACAAATCACAGCCCCACAGAGCAATACATAACGTTTGGGGTTTTTTTTAGTGACAGACTAATAACTTACTGTTGAAGGGGAATACTCGTGTTTGCTCTTAGACAAATGTAGATGTTTCTGCAGTCTACCTATCACTGTGCTAAAGAAAACTTCCCCAAAACACAGAAAAAGCGAACATTCAGTGACAATGATGGAAACAGGATTTACCCTGTTTCAAACTGAAACACCAAAAATTTTTAAGACCACAAGTACCCATACAGTTTCAATATGTGTGATTTTTCTGTCTTTTGTACTGCTTTGTAGTTGTTTGTATGCTCTTTTGTTTCTTCCTTGCAGATAAAAGAGGGAATTCCTTACTGGTGTACTAAACCTAATGTAAGACCTCATTTCAGTAATTAAAAACTAAAGCACTTAAAGATACATTTACATAGTGTAACTTTGTGTAACTCTGAAGTGAAGCAAAAACATACAGTATAGGAAACTCCAGTAGACATCTCTGGATTTCAAATTTGTGAGGCTTCTTTATTGCAAAACACAGTTTATTTAATTTTGCCAAGTGAAGCTTAAAAAAATTAGATGTGTGACAGCATGTTCTTAGCCTGTCTCCTGAAATTTTTTGATTTGAAAAGCAAGGGAAGCAGCTGAACTCTTTTATCTATTTAACAGATTACATGCTATATACCACAGTTCATCTTTTATGTATACTTTAAAGGAGGCCAGCTTTCTGATAATTCTAGTTTTTCTTAATATCAATACAAAGAAATAAAGAAAGCAAAATCACCTGAAGCAATGGATTAACAGGTCATGATGCTTCTCAGACCTTTGTGCAAATTTCAAGTCAAATACAAGCCTTTTTAAGCCCACCCTTCACTTTGCTCATGATGTTATGTCCTCCTTTAAAAAGAAAATGAGGACAGCTGAAGACAGCTTTATTCTTCATATCCAGGAGGTCTGTACTAGTTCCAGCTGATTACCTGTTTGCTATGTAGAAGTAACAAAAGTTTATGCGGAACCAGTTTTCAGATTATAAAATCAAGCCTTCCTCAATTAGGTAATGCCACAATTTCTGTTGTGCAATAACATTTTAGCTCAGGCAACCATAGTCAAGGCAGAGCAGATGCACTGTGATTTGCTCTGTAACTACATTGTTGAATCCTATTTTTGTGTCAAGACCTTGCCTCATTTATTGCCCAGAATGGACCTCCTCAGGATATGTAAAGTTATATATCAACTGTGGCTGTTTGTAACATCTCTCCTTCTATGCTACTGATCTTGTGAAATTTCATAAAATTATGCCAGGAGCCATCGAGACCATCTCCAGCCAGCCCAGGAAATGAAAATATGGCTTAAAGGCTTCATCTCTAGCTCGTCTGGGTTTATTTTCAGAAAAGCTGAGGACTCAGCAGATATAGATATGAAGGAAGCAATATGTACGGAAAAGCATCAGTTTAAAGCTAGCCAGCATTCCCCCTCACTCGCTTCTCAGGCTTCTCTCATCTCATTTCTTAAAATGTTCTCTATAAAAAGAGTTTTGGGTCAAACTGTAAATTTTCAATCTGTCTCTGCTGTTCAGGAAAGCAAACACACCACTTCAGAACATACACACTCTCTCTCCCTTTCTAATTCTCCTGTTCCACTTCCTTTTTTTCTTTCCGGTTGAGATAACACTCAGAACATGAGATGCTGCTCAGGCAGCACCCTCTTTGTTGCACACGTGATGTGTTACTGTTATGGATACTCGTGTGTGGCTTCAGAAGCAGCTCAGGATTCATGTCACTGGGGTGCATAGAAATAGGCATGTTTGTGAAGCTGGATAACGTGTGGGTTAGCTCAGTAGAGCTGACAGAGGAGGCAGGCGGCAAAACCTCAGACTTCTATATGGTATAAGAGCAGATCAAAACTAAACCTCAAAAGGATTTTTAGTGCAAACTGCATGCATTTTAAAATGTATTAGCATATTCTGTCCCAGTAAATATTAATGGCATAGATGAGAGCCTATCACCCACAGTTACTGTCTATGCCGGTGAAGAATAGCAAAGGCACAGAGTTCTTATGAAATAGCATTCACTGCCATTAAGAAGCACGCTCTTTGGGAAATCTGCTGGTGCCTGATACCGCTGCCTTGCCAGATGGAAAGCAAAACTTGAAGCCAGCTACATTGGATGACCTTGAACTAAAAGTTCAAGAAGTTGCTTCCACCTGTGATAGCTGTATTCAGACTGCATTTTTTTCTGCCACACAGGTAATACTGAATGTCATTTTTTTTAAGGTAGAGGGAATATGAGATATTAAATAGCAAGCCCTACTAGGCTGCTTTAGGCAATTATTGAGCACGGTTTTACTTACCTCATTAAACTTGTTTTATCTGTAAAAATATTGTAAATATAACACAGAGAGAGTATTTGCTTAATGTCTGTGTGGTTATTACATTGGTAAACTAATACTGTGAAAAAGCCAAATTCACCTCCACATTGACTTAGCAGAATTAAAATTGGTCATTGTCTTCATACACTCTGTACACTGTTATGACTCCCTCTTCTCCAGAGTGCTCATAATATCTACATTATCCAAATTCTCCATAGATCCATTTGGGTTTTTAGACCATTTTACACTATTATGTTTGCTTACTTGTAATCCCAGGAAAAATTACCTTTTATGTAGATAAGTTTGCTGCAATTTGACTTTGTCCTGGTCATAAATTCATACTAGCAGTTGCACAGCTTTGTTAGCTGTCCAGAGTACATAATTAATCCCTGGGTTTGTGTTTATTTTCTTGCTTCCAATCGGTCTTACTTTTTATTTACTTGCCTTTTTAACCTTTATCCTTTTCCCACTTTGCAAAATAAACCCTATAAATCCCTGTTTTGCACATTGTTGTGCCCATTACTAGTAGCACTGTAGGTGGGATAGTCAGTAATGGTCAT
>JANHFZ010007424.1:19717-46318 GCA_027560215.1 Halcyon smyrnensis | reverse complement strand
CCCTATAAATCCCTGTTTTGCACATTGTTGTGCCCATTACTAGTAGCACTGTAGGTGGGATAGTCAGTAATGGTCATTCTATAGGGTATTGTACATAGTGGTAGGATCTCAAACTTAGAGCAAATTCATCATAGAGAAAAATTTATAGTCCGTATTCCTTCTAAGAACAATAACACATAACAGAGATCAGACAGGATTCTCACCTTTATGTCTTTTGCAGTATGAACGACACATGGATATGTTAAAGTACAAAAAGGTACAGCTGCTGGTTGCCTGGCTCTGTGCAACCACTGCCAAGTACTGTCTTTGTGTGAATAAAGTTCGTTTTAATCACTTTTTTCAAACAAATACTTTATCTCTGTTTCTAGTGACTCACTAGTGTAGTATCAAATGTGACTTCTCAGTGGCTTAATGCCATGTGTGGCAACAGTGACACACATGAAATATCACCCTGGGTAGGGGTGACAGGAAGGGAGAGTGTGGAGTATAAAGAGGTAGACTGTCAAAGGTGTGAATAGAGGTGGTAACTCACTGGCTAGATATTGCTAAGCAGGTGTTCTGACTTTTGCTTTCTTGGGTTGTTTTGATTCTTTGCTACTTTTGTCTTTTTCCTGTGTATTATCTGTTTTCTCTCCTCCAAGGTTAAGCATGGAATTCTCTTAGGACTGTTCATTTCTGTGTACAGCATCTGGTACTACTACCTGAGTTTGGCACCTAGCTGTTACTATAGCACAAAGAAATAACTCCAACAGAAGCAGATCTTTGTTTACTATGAATAGAGTTATTGTTGTTGCCAGTGTTTTCTGATAAGCTCTGTCTTTTCATAGAAAGCAGTAATAAATCTTTTCTCCTTCACAGTTCTATAATCTTAACAATACAATATAACTCACTGTGAATGCTGTATGTGCTTTTTTTTTTTTTTAATTTTTTCCTGATTGTATCTTGCTCTAGGAACATAGGGTGCACTTTGGGATGCTATAGAGAAGAAGGCAGTTGTGTGATGATCTATATTTTTCAATAAATATACATGTCAGGTTGTCAGCTTCATAAGATAAGGCACCATTAGGAAAAACACCAAGCCCATCTTTATGAGGATTACCATGGCTGCCCATTGATAGAGCCTAGTGTGGCACACACTCTTCTGCAAGACAGGAGTAATTCATGGCTGTGACTGCATGACACCTTTCCCATCCCAAGCATATTGCAATGGTGGCTCACCTCCAAATACCATGAGTCCTTGAGGGAATAACCAGTAAACTGTAAGCTGGGAAATGGCACAGCCTGGTTTCTGTAACGAAAATTGTCAGATACTTAGAGCTTGAAGCCTCTGAGTTTAGGGGCAGCATTTGTAGGGGACTGGCAGGGATCTGGGAGCCTCAAGAATGTCAGCATGACCACAGTAGAACTGGTAACTGGTGATGGTCTCCCAGCTCTTCAAATGGGAGCCTAGAAGCCTCAGGTATATGAGTTCAGGACAGAATCGGCCAAAGTTCCAGACTGTGCACTTTAAGCTGAAAATATACATGCAAATCAGCTCTCACAGAGAAAAAAACCCAACCTTTATTCAGTTTGATCTCTCTGCAGAACCATCTCCTTTGCCCTGTTTGATGGCAAACAATCAACCCCAGAGGAAAATATGACATTACACTTTCAACTGCATGGGAGTAAAAATGCTGCATTAAAATGCTCAGAAAAGAAAAGCATTTTTTTCTTTAGTTGTGTATAATGATAAACATATCAATAGCAAAGTATTTAATGAATTGTAGATTTAGTACCTTTTAGTTGAGATGTTTGAGTCTTTAAAAAAAAAGTAAAAGGAGGAATTTTTATTATTATGTCTGCCTGACAGCTAGGAAAATATTTATTTACTAGAAAATTTTCTTAAAATAGCATTTTCTACATTGAATATCTGTTGTGGTTGTCACAAATTGCTGTTAGTAGTCGAGGGAACAACTCTGGGTATCTTTAATCTTTTGACTTTGTCATTTTTAGGTCAGTAATTTAGCACTATATTTCCAAGTGTAACCTTTCATGCCAAACTGGTTTTGATTTCCCGGTTCTTAGCTCCCTGTGGTCTGGATCGCATGAGTGGAATGAATTGTCTCCCATGAGACCATGTATCCAAGATAATTCATAATACCTCATGCATATATAAGTACTCTGAGTTACTCTGGTCCACCTGTTTGCACAGTTGACCTTCCTATAGGCAAAGATGCTCTGTAATAATGTGTAACTCTTGACCTGTGGTATTTCTGTGGTCTCTCTCACTTGCCTTCTGCTATAATAGGAGAGGATAGACTGATGAAGATTCAACAGTGAAATTGACTGTCAGTGTTTAATTTATAGCAGATACCTTTATGTTCTTTTCAGCTTTGGTAAGTAATAGTTGCTCTTCTGAATTTAAAATAAGAAAGGGCAAATTAAGAAGGAGAGTAATCATTCTTTCTATGGACAGAGCTTATCAGAAAACACTGACGACAACAACAACAACAACAGCAATAACAATAATCATTAATAATTCTGCTAGAGACAATACATAGCCAAATCTGGAGTTTCCTACTTCTGCTGCCTGATAACAAAATATAAAATATCAGACCAGTTTCAATGAACCGTGCACATAAGCTGGCCCTTTGCTTTTACATGCAGGCTTCTGTGTGCTACTTCAGGGAGGTTAGAGAATGATTAATTAATCTAATTTCTCTATTGTATGTTTTTAGACAAATTAACTTAGCCAGTTTTTGCCATGTAGAGAAATATTCGCCTCCACAGTGGGACATTTCCAGGAAAGCTCCTCTTGTTCCTATTGAAGTTGACAATAAAACTTCATAACTGGCAGAGGAGACGGCTAGGCTCAAAAGAATTTAACAATGTCAGTGAGAATGACATACAGACAGCTTCTTTAGACACTGTTCAGAATTTCTGTGAAATACGCCTTAAATAGGACCTTCAGGGACTGAGATTTTCAACTCCTGCCATCTTCACTTGTCTGAAGTGACAGCTGAATTGCAACATTACTTTGCAAGTTGCGGTCCAGTGCTTCTATCCGCTGTTCCTCCCAACAGAAAGCACTTCTAACAAGAAAAGATAGACACACTTATTTTAATAGTTAAAGTTAATCATAGGACTTTTGATTTGCAACTGGACCTGCCAAGCAGGCTGGTCAGCAATCCGTTATATTAAGTGCCATCTCTGTGTCTTCCAGCCTGAGCAGCACCAGGTGCTGAGCTAAATAACAAGGTGATAAACACACACCATAATGACTCAGACAACGTGTGCTATATTCATCAAATGTTGCCTGTGATTTCACAGATTTATAATTAGAAACTTTAAGAAACTACGATGAGTTGAGAGGGACAAAGGGAGTCAAATGTTGCAGAAGGGCGTACGTAAACTCCTTGTTTTCTTCTATTCCCAGAATACTTTCACAATTCCAGATTCCCCACAGCTTTGGCAAGGCCTTGAACACCTGCAGTTCCCAAAAGCAGCCTCCTCTGATGTCTCTCCTACCCACCTCAATCCTTATTTTAACAAATCTGCAGCTTGACAACACATTACCATCTCTGCCTGTAGCCATTCTCTTTTATTTCTATGCAGCTCTTCACTTCAATCACCTAAATTTCTTCATCTCTACTGGCTGCTCTTGCCTGGTGTTCAGCATGTTCATTGGTGATGCCACCAAGGAGATGATCTTTCCGTGCCTATGTCATGACCTTCTCCAGATACATGTAATCATGTCAACTCATGATTTAGCAGGACAGATCATTCTTAGGCCATCTCCTAGACTGGCACTATCAAAGGCTTCAGAAACTCTTAACAGTTATAAGCATTTTACTTCTGGGACCAGAATATATTAAACCAGAACTAAAAATAACTTAAGTGCCTGCAAACCCTCTTGGAAGAGACGGAAAGGAACCAACTAAATCACTCTACAATCATTTAACTTCAAGCACTTTAATGCAATAACAGAAAACAAAAGAATCTCAGACCTCCTCTTCAGAGCAGAGATCTATTTCTAGCTTTGAAAGTCACTCAGCAAAGGCAGGACCTCTCTAGATGCACTGAACTGTTCTGTTTGTCCTGAAATCAATGCAAAATATATTTGATGTTTGTTTAGCTCTTATTAATAGTTCTTACTCTCAAATCTTAATCATTTGACAAAGTTGTTGGCTGTCTCTTTTATTTTGGCTGACCATTAAGATGAGCATTCCCTGATTTTTCTACTGCCTCTTACTATAATTTTTGCACTTTTTCCATCTGTGGCTCTAGATGGTACCTAAGTCTCACACAGGGAATTTGTTGTTCTTCCTCAGCTGAAAAGAAAACAGAAAACCTTTGTTATGGAATAATTTCTATTGAAACAAGCCAAAACACTCCTCTGTGTTCCGTGCAGAATGCTTCTTTTTTCTCCTTCCATTACCTTCCACAGCCTCGGAGACATGGGAGGTCTCCTCTCCTCTTCCTTGCCCTGCTCCCCCTCAGTCCAGATGGTGCACAGCGAAGGTGACTCACGCTGCCACCTCACTTGTGGCTTTTATGGCAGTGACAGTGCTCAGAGCATTCTTGTCTTGGGAACCGGACCGCAGCGATGTGTACTGGGGCTGACTCACTGTGCCAGTTGACTGCAGGCTCTTCCAACCCACTTATTTTCCTGTCATTTTGTGACATGTTTAGAATATCTTTTGCTCATACTGTTTATTCATTATGAGCTATTTTATCTTTTTTTGGGGGGCCAACAGAGAGTCTGCTTTTAGGCTTTGATGACATAGCTTGAAATACTAATAATACATGCTTATGTGGTATATCTAAGCACACAGAGGGTTTCTTGCAATAAGCCATCAAGAAACAGAAAAGCAGAATTGCGGGTAGTGTGTCAGGACTACACGAAATCAAACTGAGAATTCGTCCCTAGTTCAATACAATTGCAGTTACTCCAGAAATGGGTTTGGGCTGTTAATAAGAGAGATGTTTTATCCTACTCATAACTCATGTGTTTAAGATAGCTGGGCAGACATTTAAAGCTCAGCTTTGGGGAAGAACTGACATACCATAACTTCTGTTTACTTACTCATGTTTTTCTCTACAACATCAAAACGAAGTTCATGGGGACTGGAAAGAATGTACTATGAATTCCAGAGAACAGAGAGGTCAGCAAAGGTTGTTTGTATATTGCCAGTTTTACACAAATGTCTCGAGCGGCCTTGTAGATCACTTAAAGAGGCCTGGAGGGTGTCCTTTCTGCTGTATCCAAAGGGTTGAAAAGCCATTGCATTCTGCACAGACCAACAACCTGTCTGTGCTGCTCTCCTTTGAGGAAAGTCCCAGGTGCACAGGTAACAGTGCTCTGACATAAGCTGGACAACAGTCTAACTTCTCCTCTTGCCTGTCTTGCACTCTGATAGATCTGACTTATAACACGGGAGAGAAAGTGCTACAGAGTCAGGCTCAGTGTGTTACACCAGCTTCCCTGTAGAAGATTAGGGGACCCAAAGGAGTTTTGCTTTCGCTACTCTGCAGATTTCTACTCTCTTTAAGATTCCCCAAACCTCTTTCTACTTCCTAAAGAGTTCTGATGGCAATACAGATATGCTCTCAGTCAAACCCTGTGGACTATCCAGCTTTCAAGTGACAAATCCACTGGGATTTAATTTTTTTTCAGAAGCAGCATTAACTTCTCCTGGGCCTCCTATAACTGCTCACATCCAAGAACCAGAGTATAAGGGGGAAAAGAGAGGAAGGTTCATTGTTCTAGTGCAGATTGAATGGCATTCCAAGAGCTTTCTTTTCCAGGAGTTCCTCCTCTTCTCTTTTCTATGTGGGCAACAAGGTGACTCTTGCCCAGGGCAGCGATTATAGCCCTACATGCAGTATTATTTGGTGGCAGATGTGTAATGTGCTTTACAGTTACAAGCAGCTATACCTCCTGCTTTCATTAAGTGAGATGGATGAAGCCTTGACATGTTTTTATTAATATGTCCCATAGCCCTTCTTTAGTCATTTAACCACATCTTTTTATTTTTTCATTTTTTTTCCTAATCAGCACCATGGAATAGTTGAAACACAAAGACTATTCGACACAGATGGGAAGAAGGTTGTTGCTTGTGTTTAAGGGTGCAGATGGTGGGTTTAGCCTTTGTTCATCATCAAAAAGCACTAGCGTACAGAGCTGGGACTCCAGAGAGGTCATCTGGCTTATGACTTTTGGAATTCAAATTGCCTCAGAGCTGATACAGCCCTTAAGTGCATGGCCACAAACTTACTTCTCTCCTGTGATTTGCAAGGCAGGAACATATTTTAAGCATCAGGAAAAAAAGAGATGCTAAGAATATATATGGAGAGTGTTAGCTATATGCTCTGCAGTCAGTCAGATTAAAAAAGAGCCCAAATAGTGGGAGAAATTGCAACTACAGTTGCAATATGAGGCCAGTACCTTTGCCACAAATTGAGCACAGAGGCTGTAGGAGCTACTGAACATTGATGATCTTGCTCACTTGAAACATACTGCCACGGCTATTTTAAATTCCTGAAAATCCTGAGAGAAAAGCAGTGGCATTGGCTTTTGGAAGCTGCTTGAGGAGGGCAGAGAGCCAAACTGATATGGTGAAGTATTTTAATTAGTGTCTTTCAGATTTTCCCAGAATGAAGCCCATCTACCTGATACAAAATCAATAAATAAAATTTTAAAAATCCTCTCTCTGTATGTGATGGAGATCTCTTTTGTATAAACTCAGTGTTCTCTTCACTAGTTGAGTGTCTGGCCTCTAGGTATCACTTGCACATAGCAGTTCTATATTTGTTAACCATGACCATTTCCCTCAAATATACTAACACTCATATTAATGTAACACCCAAACTTCATGGATGTTGAATAGATAAGGAGCTGTGGGGTTTGCTCACATCCTAGCACATTTTGAGTATTGATTCTCCTGAGGGGATAGTGTTTAAGACTGTTAATTGATCAAAGCAATTTCAGTACCATTTAGCATGATGGATCTCAAGAGGAAATCAGGCTTTGCTCATGATCAGCATGAATAATATGGTGAGCTCAAGTAAGAATAATCATCAGTATAAGCATCTCTGCCTCCAAGTGTCCTAAACACATACAGCAGTGAACCACAGACTATCCCCGAGGCTAGCATGCACATCTTCCCAATAAAATTAGGACTTAGAAGACATATGTACGGTGGGAAAGCAGTTCCCCAGCAGAGGTGACAGTGGAACCTAAACAAGGAAAAGAAGTCAGCAATAAAGATTGTTACCAGAAGTATTTCACTGTCATATTTTGGGAAGAGAAATAAGAAGGCAGCAGGAACAGCTGTCCATAGCACAATAAAAGTAGCAGTACGGGCAAGATGGAGTTAACCAAGGCAGCAAATAATAAAGGATCAACATGTTTTAATAACATGAGCAAAGCAGCTGAAGGACAGCTCCCTGCAGAGACCTGCATTCCATGCAGAGGCAGCAGGGGTAATAAAAGCTGATGGGTTGTGTTTAAAGTCCTATTTGTGCCAGAAACACCTCTTTTTTTTCACTCACTTAATTCAATAATATGACTGCATTATCCTTTGTGTGCTTGCTCTCATACACACACGCTAATCTCTCGGTATTTCTCGCTCGAAATACCACTGTAACAGCCCATGTTCTGATAGCACTTCAGCTACCTTCAGGTGCTTAGGCAACAGGCAATCCATACTTCAGGCACAGCATTATGAAATAAGGACTTTGCAATCTATGGCCAAGGATAGTGTCGGTGACATCTGAGTTGAAGAATGTAGAGTTAATCACATAGGCTGGTTTTTTGTATTCTTCAGGGTGTCATTGCAAAATGGAAGTGCCTGATACAGCCCTCAGAACCAACACCTGAGCCTTGGCTGCCAATGTGGCTGAGACACTAAAATAAAACATTTGCCAGAAGCTAGTGCTGAAGTTTGATAGCTTCCAGGGGAGGAATTCAGCATAGCAGCTCTCAGGATAGGTATCAGTTTCAATAAGAACTGAAGGTGCAGTTTCTGCTAGTTAACAGGTTTGTTGTTTTGGGGTTTTTTTATCTGTCTTCTTTCTTTACTATTAATGGACTTTAAGCACACGTGAAGGATTTGAAGCACTCATGTCAACCATCAAAGACATTTACCAAAGGCACAAGACCTCGAAAGAGTTAGATGCCAAACTATGATAGTTTGCAGGTCTTTGGTATCAGGGTATTAGTAAGCTCACTAAGAAAGTTGGTAGTGGAATATAAACCTTGTCTTGGTTGTGCCAAATGATGTACCAGTTTCTGTTGCCCTTTCCCAGGCTCCCTGTTATTCTCGCCCTTGCTCTTTTCCCTAGTGAAAACTGTTGCTGCAGTCTGTGCAACATGGGACAGCTGTCTTTTTCATTGCTATCCACTATACAAGTGCCCATTCCAGAATGCTCAGTGACACTGAAGAAAGCAAAAGGCATCTGAAGTGATCTGCAGTGACAGATACGACCTACACACAAATTAGATGCCAGAAAGACAAGTAATCAAGGGCTCAACAGGCATTTAGTACTAAATACCTTTTATTATCTGTTAAAATTGGTGAATGAACAATATCAGTATCCCAAGATTAAACCTCTGAATTTCAAGCTGATGCACAGGTCCCACACAAGGGACAGTATCATACATTCAGATGAGATCTAGCTGATCCCACCAACACAAGATGGAGTTTGCATGTCTCTGACTGTGCTTTTTCTGTTTCTGCAGGATGGATGACATCCAGCTGTGCAAAGACATTATGAACCTTAAGAAAGAGCTGCAGAGTTTGGTAGCAATCCCAGGTAATGGCTTCCTCCAACCCAGTACTGGAATAATGCTTGGGTAATAAACAGCTGGGAATAGTGTCAGGACCACACCTCTGCCCCTAACAATCAGAAGTCCCCACTCCCAAGTTTGAGTCTTCCATCACTTACCTTTTGTCCTTTTTCTTCCTGTTTTCCTACCCATCTGTAATCTCCTGGCCTCTAAATTTCTTTTCATGCTGTATTTCACTGCTCCCTTGGCAGCAACCCTGCAAATATCACTCAAACAAGGTACACATTCCCTACTTCTTGTACTCCCTTGGCACTCTCAAGGGAGCCAAGTGGCACAGATGTTGTCAGGTGGAAAAGACAGAGTACTGAGATACCCAGGATAAAAGGGAGAAAGGAGAGGGAATGGTAACCATAACTGTGAACGTGATTGGGTTTTCCTAGATACACCTATTCATTGCCACACCTGTATTGTAGAAGGTAGATTTAACTAAAGTAAAATAGGTTTCTACAAAAAGCAAGGGGCAAAAGTCTGCTTTGTGTTTTGCTTTAATTCTCTACAAATTCACTGCTCTAAAGAAGGGTGGAGTTGTGGGCACATTTGCAGTCCTTAACTCCAAACTCCAGCTGAAATCAGTGAGGAATTTTTATTTACTACAGCTTTGCTCTTACAGATCATGTACAACAGCCCTGCTCTGTTCAAGAAAAAAGCACAGATGCTGCAAAGCATGCAGCAGCTGCAGTGGGCCATTTACACTAGATGTTACTGCATGGCCTCTAGCACCCTTCAGAAATAATTTGCTGCTGCTTCACTAGAAAGGACAAGTTTTGACTCTCCTTTTTAATTTATTATGCAGCTTTAAAGGACAACTTTCTTCACAGAAAGGTGAGGGAAGGTCACTCATGAAATGGGAAATGGGCCTACTCTGGGGCCATACATTCTTAGCTGTGTAAGAACTTTTCCTTTTTTCTTTACACCCAACAAAAAATGGATTCAAAAATCTTTCTTTATACTTCTTATTTATAGGTCACATTTTTAGTTTCCAATCAGGCTGTTGGAATGTTATTGGTTTAAATGGTATTGGAAAGGATTATGAACCCTAGAAAATACCTATGAATTATTCCCCTTGACTCACCTCTCCTAGTCTGCAGCTTTCCTAGCCTTACTTTTAACTTACAGTTAGAGTTGATTTGGTTTCTTTTATTTCAGTAGCTTTAAAACAAAACCAAAACAAACAACAAACAAACAAACACACCAAACCCAAAACCAAAAAACCAACCCTTTTAGAAATTGCTTTACAGTCAAAAAGTCTTAAGCAGAGATCCACAGACAGCAGTTTCTCCTACCACTTTGCAAATTTCAAACTTAAAAATTTAGGCTGCACAGTTGCAGCAGCCCCACCTTTTGACAGACTCCCAAGGATACTTTTGTCTTCCTGAAGAAAGCAGCTGTTGGCATTCACAGACCTACATGCTGACATAGCATGTGTCTAACCTAGAAAAACACTGTCCGGAAATGAGTTCATTCATAACATCTTCATCCTAATTTTCCTGTTAGTGTCTGATTGGTATAGAGAGACCGGCTCTTTGATTTTGGTAGACACGGGTTAGCCAGTTCAGTAGGCATAGTCAGTCTGTTAGTACACAGAGTATGCAGTACTGTGCCTGCCAAATATATGCATCCTGAATTGTGGCAGTTTCCTGAAGGATATCATGGGGAGGCACATCCCAATTTGGGAAGAGGGTAGATCGAAAGGAAGCAGGAAGTAGCTCCTACCTTCAGTAAAGAGAGGTGCAGATCCCTTGCTTCATAGACATAAAAGACAAAGCAAGAAAAAACAGTGATTTTTAAGTGTTCTCCTTTTTTCTCTGCTGCAAATTCAGCATTAATCACAGGAATTTGCCATAGGTAACAATGTAGAGGTCTTGAAATCTTCTTGTCAGGCAGTTATCACCTTCCTTTTTCATTTCTAAAAAGATGAAACACAGAAAATACATCCTGGACACAGCAGCCGTATGTTACATAACAAATTATTTCCTCTGCTAGTGGCAGACCATGACTCAAAATTCTCCAAGGAGTATGACTTTCTGAGATTGAGACTTACAGAGTGCCATTGCCTTGCAAATATATTCAAGGTGCTTTTATCTCACTCACTAAGGAATGGATTTATTGCAGACATTCCCAGCAGTAAGCAACCTAAACACCATGGTCCAAAATTAAGATGTATTATTTTCAAATGTCTGTTTTATTTACCTGTTTAAAATAATCATATTAATTTAATCAGCAGAAATAACAGCTCAGATGCATCAGACCGCAGGCAGTTTGCCCTTCTTTCCACAACTCTTATTGTACTCAATTTTATGGTTCTCTAAACAGTTTTACTGCTCCAAACCAAAATTCTTGATTTAATGCAAAGTGTTTTCTTAGCTAATCAAAATTTTCAGCTTCTTGAAATACATGGGCTGGGATTTGCCTCTGGCTTTCTCATCTCTGCTCCACTTGCTAGGTTTGAAGATTCCTGTCCTAATGACATTTGCTTTATAAGCTTGAACTACAGCTCTGTAATCTCAAACATTCATGAGTTTTAGTTTCTGATGGGCACAACTTCCATTTTAGAAAAAACATTTATAGACATCCTAGTCATTACAGACTGGCCAATTAACAAGGACACATTATTCAGACTTTTGAAGCACAGGGGAAAAAAAAAAACCACTTTCATTTATTTTAACACATTTTACAATTTATGCTATTTGTGTGGCTTTGCAGCTCATCTGCCTTATCAGAACAGAAAAAGTGTTGTAGGCAACAGACAAAGTTGTCATGAAATACAAGGAAATAGTTCCTCTTGGTGTGGTCTCATTTTTCCTGAGGTCAAAGGGGGTGTGTACCATGGGTTTTAATGAAGCATCCTGGATCATTTTCTTACCAAAGCTCTTCAAAAACTTGAAAGCAGTGTCTTGCAGAGTAACTTGATATTAAAAGTAGGCTTGGCAAGCCCCTCAGTCTCCAGACCTTTAAGCTGATCTGACACAACAGCAGCAAGTGGAAGAGGAAAAAGAGTCAGTAACCAGAACTTTCTGGGTTTTTGGTGACTGAGGTCTGAAGAACCAATGACTTATATCAGCAATTCATTCCTAGACATCTGCAATGTCCACCCCCCCTAGAATCTGAACTAATAGTCTTTTTTCTCTGATTTTGAACAGAAAAAGAAAAAACAAAAATGGAGAAACAAAGAGAGGATGAACTGATTCAGAAGATCCATAGACTGGTACAAAAAAGGGATTTTCTTGTAGATGATGCAGAGGTGGAGAGATTACGGTAAGAACTAAAAGCAACTGAACTTACTAATGAGATTTCACAAAGCTAATGCTATACTGGAGGAACTGACAAAATTTACAATCGGCATTAATGGGAGAGAATCGGTCCTTTAAAACAACTTCCCAAGTCAAAAGCCTCCTCCTGGTTCCATAGGAAAAACATTAAAACTAGAATACTGCACTTCTGTGGCTCTTTATCCCATTAATGATTCAGTCATCTCATGACTACAGCAGGGCTTGATCTCTTATTTTCCTACCAGAAAGTGTCTGGACATTTACCATTAAAAAGAGAAGGATTTTCACTGATACCAGAGGATACTCTTGGCATGAGAAGTAGACATGAAATCGAATTCCACAAGGGATGTATTTGTAGACATCTAAAATCTGCCTTTTCCTGTTTTACAAAAACAATGGCCACATTTTATTATAACTATTTTCAACCTGTCATAGCAAGAAGAAAAGAAAAAAAAAAAAAGAATGCAGTCACTAACATGGGTCTACTTAACCTAAAGTGTGAGTTCTGAATGGGTTCATCTCACTATCTTAGCGCGAGGTTTCTGAGAGTCGTCAAGAATTTCGCTATTACTTCCCTGTCTCTTTCAACAGTAAAGGCTCAAGGTTCAGCAATCCATTTATCCTAAATGACACTATCTCTTCCAATCCATTTAAATTCTAAGTAAGCAAAGGACAGGAGAGAAGAAAGCTTGCCAGCGTCCTGCAGCTGATCAAAGGGAGCTGTCCAAAGTTGGCAGCTGACAAGAAGCCTGAGCTAGTAATGCATTCCAGAGCTCTCAGCTGCAAGTTCCACGTGCAAATGGCAAAAGCCTCAGCACCAGCCAGACAATACAGAAGCCTAATTATAAGTTGCTGAAAAAGTACTGCTATGACCTATGCAGATGTGAACACATTGGTGCCAACTGACAGTAAAACCTGAGGGTTTTCTTTAAAACTCTTGATAATAAAATCTGCTTTTCCTCTCAACTGAGCTATTCAATCAGTGTGCTCATTGTTACTGTTTAAGTAACAAAATAGAAAAGAAACTTACATGGAAATATCAGTAAGATACAATAAAGGTTAGCAACACAATCTTCATTTTGTGCCTAATGCTGTCATCCTCAGGCAAACAAGTTTGGGTAAATGCTACCAGCAGAAGAGTGTTGAGATCCAGTCTTTTGTCCAAGCAGGCCTTTAAAAATAAGCTGTACAATTATAGCAACATCTATCCTCTACTGTACTTCATAGGTGAAGCACTCATGAGGCCAGCTTAATCTAGGTGACACATGATAGGTACATCCACTGACTAGAGAATACAACAAATCCAACACTGTCAGTGACAAGTAAAGAACTGTGGGGATAATTCTGTCTCTGAATTCTACAAGAAGTTTGTTACTGTTTTCATTTAGGCAATTATTTTGCTCTTCAGTAAGCAGCAACATTAAGTGCTTTTAAAAAGAACGAAGAAGTGAATTGTTGCTGAGTGATCTGATCCTAGGTACTCTGGCTTTTACTGTCCCATTTATAGAGAAAACGTTATTTCTGTAACAAATTTATTTTCCTTTTTCCCCACCAGAGAGAAAGAAGAAGACAAAGAGATGGCTGAATTCCTTCGCACCAAGTTAAAACCCTTAGACAAAGCAACACAGTCTCCTACCAGTGAGTTCCTAAACATTAAGAAAAACAGAATAATGGGAAAAACTCCAAAGGCAACTGGAAAAAAGAGCCAGTCTCTGCTAAAAGCTAGGTTAATCTGTCTAGGTCACCCTGAAACAAGACAGTGTGTCAGCAATTGCCGGCCACTTAGCATTCAGATGCTCAATTACCCCATAAAACTGACTCAAAGTCATCTATGGTCACTTTAAAATTGTTTTGTGTTTTACAAACACGAAATATATTTGAATATACATTGCCACAACCTGCTTTTGTAAGCAACTGATTTATTTTTGCCAATTATTTCCCCATCTGATTCTGCAAAATTAACTGGAAAAAAAGCCTCTTAAAAGATACGTGCTAGGGTATCTGAAGCAAAGTTTGCCTATTTTACTGCAGGCAAGATGGAAACTAGAGAAAAGGTTACAAACTTCCACAGCTGCCCCAAATTTCTTGCATCTTGCCAGCGTAAATACGCTTTTTTGAGCACCTCAGCCCAAGTCACTCATGGACAGAACTACAAGCACACTAATTTCTCAGAAACTAAGCAGATTACATGATCCTTTGAAAGCTTTTAGCTGCAACTTTCAAACAAAACAGTCACAGAATGAGATCTAAAAGTTAAGAGATTGATTTTGACCTGTCTCAAACTGAGCTCTTAGGCAGGGAGATAGTAAAGTGAGAGGAATGCACTTAGTCACTTTGGTCCACCATGTGAGAGGTCTGTATCCAAACACATGGCCGTTTTGCACAGATCAAGATCTTACTGAAGAGTTTCCAGGAGGATGTGGAATTACTGTGAAGTTCAAGTATAAGGTTGACAGAGACATTTTAAGATGCATCCCTAATTATTTATACCCTTTTAGTTGGTGAGCATGACTCATCTCCCTTGTTAGTTTACTTCATGTCATTGCTTTTAAATGTAATGTTATTGATGAAAAGATTCTTTTCACCCTGAGAAATTAAAACGTACCTTCATCTTGTTCTCATAAATATGACATACAAGTTGATGGAAGAAGAAATTCTAGCAACATTTTTGTTCTTGAACTCGTTAGTTGTTGGGGTTTAATTTTGTGGAAGGATGTCTTATCTGACCCCTATGGCTGTGAAAAAGGACACCTGGAGTGAACAAGATGCAAGAAGTTTACCCTCCATTGAGATGTCTCGATTCTTTAGTCTTTCTTAACTCTATGTGCTGAAGAGACAAGACTTCCTAAGCAGTTTGAAGCCACATACCAGCTTGGTTACTACCAAAGTATTAGATGTATTGTTCAGACAAGAATTAAAAAATGTGGGGGTGGAAGGGCAGGAAAGGCTTGCATACTTTAAGCCAGAAGTAGGAATAAATAGTTTGACCAGATCTTCGTTATAATGATGTCCTGTTTTGAACATTGCAGGCTGCCCAGCAGAAAAGAAGGCAGAACCTCCTCCAAGCAAGCCCACCATTGCCAAAGCAGGATTGGCTATTATTAAAGATTGTTGTGGCGCCACGCAATGCAACATCATGTAGCTCTGGGCTCTCTACCATGTTTGTCTCTTCAAATGTTTTCACTGAATGAAACTAGGGTGAGGGGAACTAACAGCATTCTGCTAACGGAATCAAGAGCAACTTGTACAACAGTAATACGTCAAATGTACAATGGCAGGTTCTTCACTGTTGCATGGATCACTCAACACGCATGCCTAAAAACAAAAGAAATCTATATAGTGGCTGTTCAGTGACCAGAAAAGATCTGTAGTAGAGTCAACAAAAACACCCCAGTGATAAAAGTGAATGAAAAAAGGGTATATTTCATCCAGTAAGGTGTAAACCAGAAGTTTTATAGGTCATCCCTTTGTAAGAATTTTGTTGTACACTTCCCCTTGACAAATATCACTCAAATTGCTAAAATATCTCGTTTTGGCTACTTTTCAGAACAAAAGCCACAAATAGCAATGCTGTATATAGTGTAACTGATAGATGGAGGAACTTTAGAATAACTGATGTTGCATATTAATAGTTATCAAACTAATGTGATGTTCAACTACTTTGCTGTGGAGTTTCAATTCCAATTCTTTCTAAAGAACGAGGATCAAGTGACAAGAATGTTGCAAGTAAAAGTAGATTCTTCTCTCACATATGGTTTCAGAATTACCCAAGTGAAACGAATATTGCTTGCCCCAGGGGGAAAAAAAAAAAAAATAAATCTTTGGTAAAGCTTTAGCAAGAACATCTACAGTAATCTACAAATAGATGATGTAGTCCAAAGCTATGTAATTTCTCTTTTAGATCTCCATCTCACATGGAGTCAGAGAAATACTCACCCAGGGAGTTTTGTCTACTATTAGAAGTTACACGCAGTATGACATTACGTATCACTGGTAAGTTGCTGGGAGGAGTGGAAGACAAATAAAACTTAACTAATATTTAAACAATGCATAAAAAAAATCCCTAGTAAATGCCTATTTCCTGACCTTAAGAAATACAAGCTATCAAGCATAGGAAGACACTAGACACCCAAGACAAACTGACCACAAGACAAATATACAAATACAGAACTAGACATTTGTGGTAGGAAGATCATGTTCTATACAAAATGGGTTTAAAATTAAGGGAAATACAGAAAGACTTAACTGTGTTTCACCATTAAATGTGTTTCTGGTCTCTATGCAGATTAAGCCTTGTGGAATCTAATATCCTTATATTAGCTGTCAGTAGCTGGTTTGTCTGTGTGATGGTATTCCATATAAATGTACTGTGATAGGTGTAAATAGCAAAATAAATATACACGGATCTCATGTGAAAATCTCAGGCTTAGAAATAACAAACAGCAAAATGTTACTAAAGTTTTTCAAGAAAAACTTCCATTTTGTGAAGCCAGCTAAGTGAGGCGTGCAGTTATATACAAAGGAACCACAGTTAGAGAAAAGGAGAAAAAAAAAATTAGCAGCAGTTACCCATAAAAGGATAACCAGTAGCATTGTTTAGAGAGAGTATCTTATTGAGGTTCGAGGAGATAGACACCATCTAAAGTAACTCAGACTATTCTTACACAAATAAAACCTAATCTGTAGCACTGGACTGATTCAATGAAGATCATTTGCATTTCCAGAATATTTTTTTCAGTATTGCAGACTCACTTGAAACAAAGAACCTATGTCGTTAAGTTCCTTAAGGTTTAAGGATCAAGAAGAAAAACAAAACACAAAAGATTTCCACTGAGACATGAAGCACTTTAATTACTTTGACCAAAGACACAGGAAAGAGAACAAAAACATATCTAAATGCTGAATAGTCATATCTAGTTACTGCATCCTTATTGATACATACAGCATCACATAAAGCTCTGTAGCTGTTTCTATCTACTGTATCTGGGATGGGTTGGACTCCATAGCAGTTGTAGACATTAACAGTTATGGGGAAAGCTGCTTTTACACAAGAATACAAGTGCCATTAACAACAGCAAGTGGAAGTTAAGAAAAAACTTGTAGGGAAGCACCAAAGTCTTAGAAGGCTCAACTGTTACAACCAAGTATTGTGAATGCTGGTAAGTAAAACGGCCCTGAGGAATTACTTTGCACACAGTCTGTGTAAGGCAAGAGGTGACTTTAGCACACTAGTGTTTAAACCAGGCTTTGCTGATGGCAGGGGTGACCCCCTGCATGCTGCACAGAATCTATAACCTCTAGGGAGGAAAAGTGAAGTCAGTAGAATGTAGGTTTCAATGAATTTTTTTCATAAACGGGAAACAGAGATAGACATTTCTGCTGTGCAGCACTCATGACTAGGGTACAAAGCCCCCTCCTTTAATTAAAATGAAAAGGAAAAAACACATCAAGTATGAACATGCAATATTCATGTTCAGCTAGCACTGGTAGCCAGTAGCCCAGAGGGACCTGAACTACAGCAGCATTAATGAGAAGGAACTTCATTTTCAGAAGTTCTAGCTTGGCTCAGATGAAAGGTTTTCTTTGTGAGATATTTTGTTTTTAATGAGCAAATGCTTCAGTTCTGGTTTTATTTGGGTGGGTTTGAACAGCTTGTCTGCAGTGCACCAGTGGTTCCTTTAGAATGGGGTCAGTGATGCTGCTTCGCAATAACGTCCTGGATTTTTTTCAGACAGCAAGGTCAGATTCTCAACGCCGTTTAACAGTGGCTTGCTGTTGTCCATCCAGAACCCAGCAGAGCCCTAAGAGCTTACTTCAAACATAAGGGTTGTAATTAAACAAATTAAACTTAGGAAGGAATTGTATAAAAGTCAAAGTAGCTTTTGTTGGGTTTTTTTGTTGTTGTTTTAATCAAACTAAACCAGAGTATTCCCATGAATAACAAAGGGCTTTCTAACTTCCATGATCCTATGAACATAGCCCATACTATTCCCATATATAAAATCAGCAGAAAATATCAATGAAGTAGCTTTAGGTAACTACATTGAGTAACTGCCATTTCCAAGACGACGTTCAGATTTTCTTTACTGTCAGTAAAGAAGGCTATCAGTTGACTGAAGCACCCAGAACCTCTTCTGGAAGCCCCAGCTGTTTATCACTTCAGAAAAAAGGCAAAACATCGAGGGGGGAAGAAAACTTTGGATGGATTTGACACACTATTTCCTCTATGAGCTGGTAAACATGGCTATATTCAGAAAAGGATCTTGGTCTACTGAGAGAAAAAGCACTGAAGTGCCGTTTGTACCAGCAAATGGTTCTCTTGCACATTCCCCTGGGCCTACTGAACCTCTTCAAAGTTTAATGTATTTCCAAATAAACTAAGATGCTGTGTTACACTAAGCATGTTTCCTCCTGTTACTGAAGGAAGTGATTGCAGAGTAGGATGCACTTCCTGTGCTGCCATACTTTTCAGAAAGAACAGGATTATTCTGCAGGAAAGAAATGGTTTGATAAATTTGATGCTACTGAAGTAAGACAGACAACAACCCTGATAATATTTATTCAGCAGTACAGTCTCCCAAGATGTGTAAGTAAACCAAGTTGCTCTGTTTTGCTCCCACCTAAAACAACAGAAAATTTCTTTGTGCTCCAACAAAGATAGTTATGTCAACAGTTAAAAAGTCAAGTTCCAGCAGGTCACCACCAAACTCACATTTCAGGAGCAAGCTGAAGAAAAGCAAAGCATTTTTTCTTCTGTTTTGACCTTGAAGAAAGGGCAGCTCCCTTTCCTATTCCAGACCCAGCATGTCTTCCCAAGCAGCTCGAAGTCCAAGGCACTCTTCCAGAGCAGTCACAACTGAACACAGTCCTACTCTGCCCCAGCATAAATGCTACCTGTGATAGCAATGTCCACCTTATTCCACAGAATCCCATCAATCCTGTAAGCAGCCAGCAAAGCAGGCTGCTTTGAACAGGATCATATCACAAAAGCATTAGTTTAAGGTCCAAAACTTACTCCTCCCTCCATCTGGATACAACACTTCATGTAAGACCTTGAGAACACCTCAGTATCAAGACCTGCATCCAGACAATCTAGGCAAGAACTTAGCCTGAGACAAGTAAGGAAATGTCTTAACTGTAAGGGAAATGCTACTGTTAAAGCTTGTATCCTTTACAGCATTTAGTTTAACTAGTAGTTTTCTACAATAATACTTAATCTGCATTTGAAGTAATTGTGATAAGACACCAAGAGATGTTTAAAATGGTAACTAAAAAGCAAACCTCATCAGTAACAGCAACCAATGGATTGTAATAGGCTGGATGTTGTAAAGCATTAGAGTTCAAAACCTGCATTAGAGTTCAAAACATGCTTTAGATAGACTCACCCCAGCAGGTGAAGCACCTAAAAAGAGAGCTTCCAATTTAGGGTTTTCAAGTGACAATAATAGAGCGCTCATGCATCGCAAAAAGCTACAAGTAACAGCAACAATGCACTTAACTCTTTGTCTTGAAAATACCAGAAATTCCACCAACCAGAGGTGCTTGGTTTTCCTGACAAGCAAATATTAAGAGTTGCACTGAATGAGCTTTTCAAGCCAACTGCATGAGGTTGGAATTGAAATGCAGAAAAAAAAATTTCCTTTATGACAGTTCTGGTATTGAATCTTTTTTAAGTGTCTATATCCCATTACTACTTGTTTGTGCATGAAGGCCAGAAAACCCCTCTGATGACCCAGCAATCAAAGCTGCTCTAATAAAGTGCTATAAATGCAAAGCTCATTAGCTACTTGACATCCCAGAAGACTGTCACTGTAATCTTTGGTAGCTAAACCCCATGAAGTCTTACAACACTCAAATTATATTGAGCAAACGCAGCTCCATGGAGAAATTATATCCAGGGCACAAGATTACCCACGTTTTCTGACCTTGCCTGTACCTACACAGGCCATCTGTAAAAGCAGGAATACCTTGCTCAAGTTTTCAGTTGACAAACTCTTAGCAAAGGCAAGAAATTTCTGTCATCTTGTCACTGCCCTATTACTCTACAGTTACATTATAGCAGATAAAACAAGCTATATTTTTTTTTAAAATCAAGTTATTTCCATCATAATTTTAAAAAACATTTTACTAATTTAAACAGATGGCTTAACATAAAATAAGAATGAAAGAAGTGGGAACAGCAGCATGATAACAAAAGAATAATTAAAACCAAACACACCTTTTGCAGGTAATCACATACCAGGTAGCACAAAGGATTTTACTCATGCATACTGAAAATATTCACAACTACTAAGAGAACAAAGCTACAGAGTGATGACTATATAGTTTCTGGTGTTGCTTAAGAGGCTATAGCAAGTCTTGTTGAATTGCCTGCCCCTCCTTTTAAAGAGTGGTATTTATTAGCAGGAAACTTTCCATAATTAATGGAAGTTAAGGGTTTTTTGGTAGTTACTTTAAAATCATTTACTGTACAAGCAAGTACTCTGCCAGGCCAAGTGAATGTTCACCTGCAGCAGGCCTGACATTTACTCTAACAGACTGTTCCAACTTAACAGTTCCATGTAACAAGACTGGAAAAAAGAGAAAGTCAGGAGCAGCTCATGCAGCCTTTACTTTTGTCCATCAAGCTGTGAGACAACAGAACAGTCCAATTTAGCTGCAGATTATATTTTTTAAATTATCTTGTTAGATTCTGAAGTAAAGTTCAAATCATTCTAGTGAAGCTGCAAAGTAACTTGCTTGACAGACTTGTAGTTCCTGGATAATTACTATCTTCAACAAGCTGGAAAACAAGGCTCTAACTCCAAAGTGACTTGTTAACTTTATTTGCACAGTAACACTAACATTATTCACATCAATTTTAATATTTCTAAGTGAGCCTAAAAGTCAGGAGGAACACCTTACTTACACCTCTTGCACTCGCACTCCTTACTCTGCTTTTCTTTAGGCAGGTAACTAGTACAATTGCCTTTTAAAATAAACACTGCACATTATGTTGCATGAAGAGCAGCAAGAGGTACTGAGTACATCTGAGAACAGTCGAAATTTGGGACAACTTATTCTCCAGAATAGCAGGTTCTGGATTTATGTGTTTATCTCTTCACTAAATCCCAAATTTAAGTTTAATTATCCAGTCAGAGCAGAGAACTAAATGTGACAAAGCGAAGATTACAGGACAGGTTTTTTCCCCAGGTCTTCAGACAAGGACAAGAGTTATGCTTGCTTGAAAATTTTATTGACACAATTGTTTGGTCCCAACACACAAAACAGCACTTGAGCCACAAAATAAAGTGTCCAAACAAAGTAGACAGCTAAGAATTTTTTCTTCTCCTTTCCATTCCAAGAAAAAAATAGTGCATAAACCAAGGGCTTCAGTGACATTTTTTTTGAAACAGACATGAATCTGTAGTACATTTAATTGTTAAAGAATTTCATTGTTGCAATGCTTTTAAATCTGCAAGTCACATCATTCATTTAACCCTTTGGATAAAAAAATATATTGCAATTCCATTAGCTATTTTGTTACACTATGAACACAACTTCTCAAAAGTATTATTCTATTACTTTCAAACAGCGATTTCATCAGAATCACACATGAAACCAGAAAAGAATTGCTGACCTCCATAAATAGTATCTCCACCACATTCACTTTGACAATACCGTATTTTCCTCTGAAGCAAAAACCTGATTTTCTTTAGTACTCCAGATGACTTGTAGCAGCATCTCATGAAAATACAATTTCAGGTTGCTCTTTTCTCCAATACATGCTCTTCTGAAACAGATCTAGGCTGACCAGAGTTAACCTTATCAAACTTAAGGTGAAAGCAGATGTTCTTGCATTCATCTCATTAAAAGCAATCCAAGAAAGCTTACTTCTAAATTTCTCTTTCTATAGCAGTATGTCTGTAGATGTTTACTAAGGACTCAAAATACTGTGCCATAATGCTCAGAAAAACTTCCAAGTGTTTCTCTGCATTCACAATGGCTATAATTTCACTACTGGTAATGGTTGCCTAAATTTAAAAGATTTTATAACAAAATCTGACTAGTAAAATTCTGTCTATAGCCATTATTCAGTGGCATTTCCCGTTGTTGGCCAAGAAATGAGAGCCCACATTTCATCTCTTGTATATTACAATAGAATCCACCTTAAAAACATTCAGTTGGCCAGTGGAAAACCTCTAGTATAGGTTCTTTCAATACTACAAGCAATTTATTTGCTGCCTGGCAAATACAACCCATTGTAAGTGCCATGGTTACCCAGAATGGGTATAAAGTCTCATACACCAAACATCTCTGCTAACTAGAGTTAAGGTCATCCACTGACTTAACCTCTCTTCCAAAGCTGGCCCTTTCAAAAGTCAACACAAGATACCACAAATTGAAAAAAGCTTCCAACACTAGAAGTAAGTTTCAGAATAAAAACAGACACAGCTAAAAGACAGCACATCAAAGAATAAGCTTCCCATTTACTGAACATGCTTAAAATAGAAAACAAGGTTAAGCAGAAAAACCTTGGCATTTCCACATGTAGTTAGAACTTGCCTTACAGGTGGAAATAGCATCAATACCTTCCATCGCAAAACTTTTTAATAAGACCAGTTCCATTATCTGTAATTTATGCATTAAATGCATATTTCAGAAATATCAGAATCTTTCGAACTTTATTTCTAGACACAATAAAATGTGTGTGTCTGTATCTTAAACTCATGACACCAAAACAGCCTTTTCCTTAACCAAATACATGCCAGACTGGAACTAAATATAAAAGGGAAGCTTAAAGCATCAATGTCCTAGAAAGCTCCTATACGGAACTGAAAGTTACATTTAAAACAAGTTTTACAAAAAATCCACATAATCTTCTACAGACATCTTTAGACAAAACAAGTTCCAATGCAGTTACAAGTCATCTGAAAGGTCAGAGAAGTTTCTCCTCTGGAGTACAAGTAACTCCCTCACACTTGTCACTTCAGGTCAGCAAGTTAAAATTTCTCAACAGGCTTTTGAAAGACAGATCATGCATTTTATTAATACTGTCTGAAACAATACCAATAAGCAACAGCCTATAGAATACAATATGCTACATGTATGATTACACCACCAACAAGGCTTAAAGAAAATAAAATCTGTTCCATTTTAGTTGAATTCATATTTTACTTTTACTGAACACACATATATGAAAAACTGTAAAATTTAAGAATAATTTAATGAATGCCAGATTTTTATTTTTTTTTTCAAAATAATAGAAAATATATGCTTTGCTAACAGCTGTGTTCAGTGTAAAAGGAACAAAATCTTCACAGAATACATTAAATACAAATTAATTCTTCTAGGCCTTTCATTAAAATACGTAAGGGCTAGCAAATAGCTTTACTTTGTGCAGAGTCCATAAGTACTTGTCTTTCACACTAAAAAGTTAAAGCTTAGTTACAGGTGCAAGTGAAAAGTTTGCTGCCAGTTTCACCTTGTTTTTATGTTGCTTTTTGGCTGGGCTGTCCATTGCTTCCTTGTTTGGCTGGGTTTCAGAGGACTGACAGGGAGGCACTGAAGCGTTTGCTGTGGTGTTAGATACCACAGAACCAGAAGTCAATTTTTCTTGAGTTGTGGTAACAATTCTTTGTTTTTCTTCTTCTGTTAAAATCATTATTTCTGAAAAAAAAAAATTCAATTTACTGATGCTCTGCTCTCAAAAAATAATGATTATTTCTCTGGTAATAGGCACTCAAAAGCATTAGAGCATTTAATCACAGTAGGGTAACTTATGGTCTGCACTCAGTTTGACAGAAGTCACCTGCATTTCCAATACATCGCATTGTGCGATGCGTATACCCAGGTACAGATTTAAACAGAACTTCATATAATCGAACCATTTGTTTGATGCTTTCCTTTCCAAACTGTATGAGTTATCGACCCTAAATAATACAACATAGGCAAACTCTTACCAGAGAGAGGTGCAGGGCGTTCCTCAAACTGAATGAGGTCTGCAGACTCAAGAACCACTGGATCAGGTCTCAGCTGCGGGGATGGGAGGCAGGAAGGAACTGGCTCACACAAGAGGTCAACGGGAGATGTATTTGTGAGGCAAAGAAGTTCTTGTTCAGTTTGATTAGGAGCTACAAAAATAAGGGAACATCTTCCTAAGTATCTGTCATCTCTGAAGGTGTCATTTCAGAGCTGGTAAATGTAAAGTCTTCAGATGCAATTCTGAGGATTTGAGACCTATGCTGTATTTGAAACACTAATACCAAACTAATTTAATTAATGCTAACTAAGCTCAGATTCATTCAAGAGTTACTTTGCTGTATCAAGAGCATCTAACTACAATAGAGCAGCAAAGCAGTAGTGTGTTAAACCTACTGCTTCCCTGAGTACGATACTCTTACAGTAAAACCTGGTGTTTCCCAAACTTAAATAGCAGAAGAGCTGAGAAAACAAGTCCAACACAGACAGCATCTAACAGAGAAAGGTCAGTTCCCAGACAACTCCCCTGCAGACATACCAATATCCTATCAAGTACTTAAGTACTATGTAACAAATTTACATGTGAAAACTAAGCTGAAAGTTTCAAAATAAAGTGACTTGCCCTCATTAAAAGAGACAAGTCTGAACTTCTGAAATAAGAGCTCAAGAACCATTCCACAAGTTTTTCAACCTGCAAGTGGTAAAGGAACTGGAGACCACAGCAAGATATGAACTATGAGGTCACCATTCCCCTATTACTTCTATTTGCATTTATACCAACATGACTACCATTATTATTTTCAAGTAAACAGTAGCACAAAATGAACATAAAACCACCAGAGAAGAGCACTGTACTCTCATCCGACTCCAGGAGACATCCCTAGCAGAAGCTGCTACTGGCCATCTCTCCTCATCAGCTTTATGGTTATAGACTTAAATGTCCACTGAAATCCATAGGAAACAATACTCTAGCAGCTGTATATACACTGACAGCTGAGGACAACAGATATGTGTCCTCTTCACAAGTACAACTATGTACTTTAGGAGAAGTTAACAGCTTTTGAGGCATAAAACATTTCTACAGAAGTTCAGATAGAACAACTTACACAGCTTTCCCCATGATGCTTTGGTTACTCTGCTTAGTTCCCAAAAGATATTAAATATCTTATATAAATCAACATGGCATTACCATTACTAGATGTTGCTAGACTTAGTTCCATTGATGAAGTGGATCCTGGGGTCTCCATAATATGTCCATTACTGTCAGCAAGTTGATTTCCATGATCATCCACATGATCAGCAGGGGGAAAACTAGGTGAACTAAAACGAGCTACAAAAAGACAAGTTCATTTGGTTTGTTTACTCAAGTCACCTCTTAAAAAGAAAAAACGATAACTAAGATATTGCTCAAAATTGAAATGGCTTACTTTTCATATCATTCTTTAGTACAACAATTCTCTTATGGCCATGTCCTTTAATCCAGACCACCTATGAAGAAAAAAAAAAAGCAAGGAGAATTAAGTATCAGCACATACTAACCTCAGAGCTGACTCGCTCCCTTTTATCTAGCCTTGCACTGACATTTCTAAAAGTAAACTAAATTACGTTTCTAATTTTACTACACTACCTAAGTAAAAGCTGTCTCAAAATAATTGATGGCAAGAAGCAAAGCATAGGGCTAGAAAGTGTACTAGCTACATATTAGCAAAACTATATGTTTAAACACGGGAGTTCCAAAATTCTATTTTGTCACTCTTCAGAAAGATTGACTAACTTAAAGGAAAGCTTACAGCCATAAACTCAGTCATGAAGTTATCCTAGAGCACTTAAGACGTGCAGATGACAAGATGCCATCACACCAAAATTACACTATGTGGCACTTATGACAAGGTCCCCACTGCTCTTCACTCCTACAACCACTAATCTACCCTGATCAAAAAATGAAGCTTCAGCACTGCACAGTCATTTATTCAAGACAGAAATCAATTATCTCACTTGATCAAGATGCCAAGGATGTTTGCAGCCTCACTGGGAACAGTTCTTAAGCCAAAATTTGACCAGGGCATGTAAAAAGTAAGATTTCTTTTTGTTATTACACAGTCCAGATTTCTCAGAAGCCATTAAAAATGCAACTGGTATAAAGCATCCCAAGAGAAAGTAAAGTTATTCACACAAATTAACAAAGTGCAGTTGTGTAACTATTTTTAATCCATGCAGAAATCTCAAAGTAACTGTGCAAACCAGAACTGCTCACACCTGTGGTATCGCTCCCAAGAGCTCTTCTAGGTTATTGCATCCATATGCTTTAGGTTGCAGCACCTCTCCTGTGTATTTGTTATATGCTACTAGGAACTCATGAAGAAAAATCTGCTGATAATGGTAAGTGTGAAGTAAGGACCTTACATTCTTTGCAAACATATACAGATTTGTAAGCTTCACATACTCTTCTGCTGCACCATTGGTAAAAACCTATTAAAAAAGGGAAAGGATTAGAGTGCATACTTCCATATCCTCTAGTCACAGTCTTTTCAAAGTATGAAA
>JANHFZ010007424.1:0-19617 GCA_027560215.1 Halcyon smyrnensis | reverse complement strand
AAAACCTATTAAAAAAGGGAAAGGATTAGAGTGCATACTTCCATATCCTCTAGTCACAGTCTTTTCAAAGTATGAAAGTAAAAAGAGAGTTTAAATACCTCAACCAAGTAAGGCAGACTCTTCAGGAGTTCAGTTAAGGTCATAAATCCATATTCACAAGGATTAAGTGAAGTACTGTGGATTGTTTCATAATGCTGTTTAAGCTGTTCAACAGAGAGAAAGGATGTTCCATCCCAGGACATCAACAAGACTAGCAATTGGGCAGTCAGAGTCCGCAGAGACTTTCTGTTTATCAGCTGAACCTGCTTGCCAGACTCTGTGTCAACAACCTAGAAAAACAAATTGGGAATGAAGTGAGGGACAGGGAGGAGATTAATTTATAAACAAGTAGTGTAGCTGAGGCTTGTCTGAGCACAGCTGTATCTGACATTACATACCAGCAACCGATACTCCCCTAGCCAAAAGCACCCAGGATAAAGAAGCTTGTTACATGGAAAAAAATTACTTTAAATATACAAAGTCTGTATAGCAGTTTTTGTTCACATGGTAGACGATTTTACTCTGTTTCAAGCCAGCTGGACATGACTGAGCTCCAGCTTGAACACCACCTGCTAAATTCACAGAATTGGAGCAACTAAACCAGTATGCCCACGTCCACGTAGAAGTAACCTTTCTTTTCCACTGACACCTACGTATTCATACTCAAAGCCTCAAACCACAGATCAAAAAAAGTAAGGAATATAAAACATTAGGAGACTGATACCTACTATACTTATCAGGAATTGATTGCTTTTATACAGTTACAAGTGAAAAAAAAAAACAGTTTGTATTATTAAAGTACCACCATACAATCTTTCACTTATTTGCTAAATAAACAAGAGTTTTACCAGAATTTGAAACATTACAAAAGAAAAGAACATCATAGGAATATGGAAGCTATATTTGAAATCTCTTTGGAATTTCCCCTTCCCCACAACTTAACAAAATACTGTTTCTAGAGTACAATATTAAGGACATTGAGACCTGTAATTTGAGATAGGAAGTGTCCTTCACACAACATTACATAGCTTTGTAGTTTATCCCTCTAAATGGTAAGTGATTACCTTTACAACATGGCAAAGTTTCTGCATTAGAGCTGGAACCGAGCTAACATCATAGTCATGAAGACGCAGTGTGTATCCAAATGTTTTACTGTACTCTGTCAGTAAATCAGTCATCATAAGGCAGTTGTCTTTCTGAGATCGCAGCAGTTTAACAAACTGGGCAGCAACTGCTTTGACTTGTTCCACCTCCGTGAGCGTGAGAATTTTCTCCTCCCCACATTCCAATACCTCCAAAACAGAAATTACACTTCAATGAAGTGGTTTACCTAGTCTGGATGAAAAAAGTGCAATCTACAACTAATATTCCATGCTTGCAGGCAATCATTTGTTAAGTAGTGGGGCTCAGCTACCTCAAAAGATATCTAAATACCAAGAAAAGTTATGTTATTTCTGAAATACAACAAAACAGGCAATTAAGTAGTTAATCTTTTCTAAAGTAAGTTTAGAAAAACTTGAATTTGTTAACAAACTTAGCCTGAGTGTGACTCAAATACAGCTCTCTAACATTACAGGTGCACAGCTCATAACACACACTGAAGTTAAGAAATAGAACCCCTGCTGAGACAGTTGTACAGATCTCCAAAATTTAGTACAGCGTAGAATTTTAGAACTTACCAGTAAGACATCTGGTATGGCTTCAAAGAGTTCAAGCAGTTTTGTAAAACCATAGTAAGCAAGCTTGCACTGACGACCAAAGTGGTGGTGATAAGAAGGAATAAATTTATTGAAGGGCATTCGAAAATGGGGTTGATGGCGCAGTAAGTCTACTACCTCTTTAGAAAACTGTTTGGTTCTTTCAATTTCTTCTTGTGTACGTTCTAAATTTTAAAAAAACAAACAAAAAGCAAGAGCTGTGTACCACCACACTTAGAAAATGCAACACAGTAAGAAAATACAGTGATTGATTTTCAGCTTAACATGTATCACACTGAGTCACTACTTCCCTCTACCACTGAAGACCTTTACTAAGCTTACATGTTTAAAGTCCAAAATAATCAGCTGATAAGCACTTCAGAAGACATTACAGAAGACATTCCACAGAAAGTTTAACTACATGCAGAAGTAGTAACAGTATGTGTTCTGCCACCCACTTTCTTCTGTTCCATTATAAATGTTCCCAGAATGACAAATTCCTTTATTTGCTAGAAGTTCATAGCTTAGTTATGAAGGTAGAAACAATTATAAAAAAAGTCAAGCTAGCCCTATATTCTTTACTTAGTAGTTTTAAAATAGTCAAAGAACAATTTATTTGGCAAAGGCAAGAAGTACATGGACATACCTCTTTTGGGAATACAAATTACCATTTCATTATCTTGCTGTGACAAACAGATGGTTGTATCTGGAATTTCTGATATAATATCAGCCAATTCACACACTCCATACTCAGTAACATCCCAGTCCTTAGAGAAACACCTATGTTTCAGAAAATTATATAATACAAGTATTAATGCATGCTGCATAGGCAAAAAGTGTACATTGAGAGAATAAGCCTCAAATCCTTAAAAAAGCATAATCTTCATATTGGCAAGGTGAAACAAAGGGGAAAAAGTTTTCTTAATTCAAATTACCAATCCACTCTAACCATAAAAATAAGATACACTGATGGGTCACATGACACTGGAAGACAGATCTTTATGTACCAAGCAGCAGATGCCTCAAACTAGTTGTGGTAATTGACAATATTAATATTTGTCAAGCTCAGGTTTTATATTACATTTTCTTAACTCACAATTGTTATATAGTTCCACACACACTTTCAGTCTGTATTTGCTTAATAGTTAGACATATGCTCTTCTTAAACAATATTAGGTCTCAAGAGAAGGCAGAGACCAATATATATATAGTGGAAGAGACCAGTGTAGTGGAAAACACTATATTAAAGCTCACTACTATTAAAAGATTTTATTCTCCCTGTGTCCCTGAGAGGAACTACTCAGAAGCAAGAACACTTCCCAAATACTCGTATTCAACAAATGGCCAGAACTGACTACAACAGATGCACATTTAGTAGGTTTAGAAACTACCACCAATATATTTTTGCCAATAGTTGAAATACAAGCATGCATTCCTGAAAATGAGCTGTTCGCACATGCAACACAAGAGCACACATGCAAAGGTAGATCACAAGTAGCATGAAGATGCTCTGACTTCCTCAAAGCACAATCTTAAGGAAAGCATCCTCCTTTATTCTTAAAAAAAAAAAATCAACCAAAAACCCACAAATCTATTTTTTACCATGCTAGAACACAATGTTCTTCCTGGCAATAGCGAGACAGGTATTAAGCCTCACTTTTGTGCCAGTGCTAGATCAGGTTAAAGAAGAGCATGTATTGACAACCAGTCTATTTTATAATTCCCCTCTAAAGAAAGGCTAACATTAAATTTTCCAGTTATTATTCATGTTAATGTGCCACAATCTGTTTGCTTAAATCCAGTTAATCCACTGCTTAAAGCAGTCATGGCTTCAAAGCAAACTAAAGAAATACAATAACCCATCTCAAACTGCAATGAAGTTAAATGAACCTAGTACTAAAGGAATCAGTAAAATCTGCCAGGGGCTTTTAATTTTTGTAGAAGTTCAAGCTTGTAATGAAAACATCACACGGAAGAGGCAGTACACTTACCACAGTTTTGTACTAAGACTTAAAGTGATGACTTCTCTTGCACTAGGTTTTTAAATCTGATAGGCATGCCCTGCACAGTTGTTCTTGTTTCACTAAAGATAACTTACCAGTGATAAGCCTGTAAGAATTCCTTCACAATAACTTGCTTACTAGCCTGGGATTTGAGAAGCTTCAGTAGGTCTTGAGTAAAGCGCTTCACTTGAGCTCTGTGCGTTAGAGTTAACAAGCGTTTGGAACCCATACCAAGAATCTGAAAGAAAATGTTATTTGATCACTCATCTAGCAGCCTCAGTAAATTCCTCTACAAGGTATTTAGAGGTCAGTTCTAGTATAAGCAGGTTAGAAATAAAGGATATAGTAGAGGCAGTGCTTGGGAAGGCAGCCTTGTGAAGCCATACACTTTCTGTGCTAAGGCTCATGTCATCAGGAAACTAAGAAATGTTTCCTCCATGAGTGATACTGGAACTGCTGCTGTCATTTTAAAATCCTACAACCAACTGATGTTCAAAGTAGTAAACTGATGTGACCATTGTGTTTCTTTTTTGTAACATAAGGTCACATGACTTATTTCCCATAGAAATCCTTCTGAGTCAGACTACATATCACAGTTTAACTTAGGAACACAGCAGATACCGAGTGCTCATATGATAAGCAGCACAATTAAAACCTTTTACCCAAACACTAGCCACAGACTAAAAGCAGCTTGGAACTTTATTCCAGAGGCCTAGATTAAATAGTTAATTTCCTCAGAGGTTGTTTTGGAAGGGTGAGGACAATAGAAACAAGCCAGAAACAACATCTCAAAAAAGATTATAATTACACTTCAAGGTTCAGTTAACCATCTCTTAGAAGGTGGCCTAGGTGACTGCCTAGCATCTATTATATAACACCGACTGGTAATTTTAAGTTGAAGATACAATTCCCCAAGCTGAAAGGAACACTGCCATATAACTCACTTGTAGTACATGAGGCACTGCTTCCAGCAGCTCCATTAATTTAGAATACCCGTAGTCAGACACACGGCACTGTTTTGCAAAGTGATGATGGTACATTGGGATGAATTTACTGACAGGTATGACGCAGGATGGTTGGCTTTTAAGCAGATCTATCACTTCTCTACTGAATTGAATAAGCTGTGGATTACCTACAGGGCTCTTAGAACGCAGAAGCCACGGATCTACAAAAGAGAAAGTCATTATTACACCTTTCACAAATATTCCTCCTGCTAAACCCCACAGTTTATTTATGACACAGACTAGAGCACAGAATAATCAACATTCAAGCTAAAAGTCTGGGGTTTTTATAAAAAGTGTAACAACTATATTATGCTACTCTTATTTTTTTTGCCTGAAAGATTTGTTTAGAAGAAAGATTTATTTTTTTTTTTAAGTAGACATATTTACCTGTAGTAGGAGGTGGTGGTTTGTTATGTATCCATTTAATCACTTTAATGCCATTTTGGGCAGTAGCAATGTTAACTCCAGGAACACAGGTTATTAGATGCTCTAAAGGAACACCACCCTGGCCTTCTGGCACCATTTCAAGATCATTGAACTCTGACATATAACAATCGGGAAAACTTTGGAAGAAAGAAAAAGCTTTCATTACACACTAATACCACTACAACAACAGTCCTCAAAATATTGTTATTTTGAGACATTTCCCGAGAAAAGGTGCTTCAACAGCTTAACAACACATCGCAGAAGTCTTCATGAAATGCACATTTTAAATAAGTGTGGGATTCTTGCTCAACAAGAATTCCAAAAATAACTTTGTAAGTCACTTATTTTCTATAACAGATACCACCTTACATAAGAACCGTGGTTTTTATACGACAGTGGTTTCAGCACATTATAAACAGACATCAGTAAAGTTTTAAATCTTTAACCCATCATCTCTTACACTAGAAGTCTAAATTAAAATACTTTACCTTAATAAAGGAACCGTACCCTCATGTGTCTGTAGAAGACTGTGAACTTGGGGAGCAAATGTCTTCAGAGACAAAATCACAAAGGGAATTCTATAAGAATCTGGATCAAACTCATGCTCACTGTAAAAACAGAAGGTTGAAGTTCATACACTCATTCCACACAGAACTTTAGTATAGTATGCCTGTGCTCACATACATCCCATAGCAAACATACTATAACCATACAACATACTGCTACTAGCTGACAATACCACTGTGTACAAACAATTTCCATCTTTTCTTCACAAGATATTAATACAACTACTCCAAGTTTCCAGAAGACCAGCATCAGTGAGAACACATTTCCATTATCATTAGATTAGAATTTTCAAATTATGTTTTGGCAGCACATACCAGGCAGTTAACTGCTCTAGTAGCACAACCTGGCTGCTGTCGAATAAAACAAAAAACTTAATATATGCTTCAGGAAATCTTCAGACTAGTATGAACTAAACTTACTAAATAACTTACTAAATGTAGCTGGAGGACATAGAAGCATGAGCAGTTCCACCTATAATTACGTCAAAATTAAAGCTAATAGAAATCTCTAGTATGCATAACCTTCCTATATAACCAGAGGAAGGTAGCATACACCTTTCAGCTTCTGCTGAAGAATTATTCAATCTTGACAGCTGTGCTACGACAAACTCACCTGAACAGGCTGATCCATGAGAACTGCCTAGAAAATTCACTGTGCCATCTCACTATTTTCTGCCTGACGTTCTTGTAAATGTATAAACTGACTGGAGGATGCCATAGGAACACCTATACCTCAACTTTAATATACCTCTAAGCATTAAATGCTGTTCAAATATTTTGTAAGATTTTATAGTATTTTATACACAGCTTACATAAAGTCTTTATTCAGGCAATGCTGCTTACAAACAGGCTCGTGATATTCCAACTCTTCAAATACTATAGGGCTACAGTTTGCTGATGAACCATCATGTGACTGTGAAGATCCCAGTGGACTCTGCCGGGCTTGGCTGCTGGGCAAGAGGCACACCAGCCGCCCACTTCCTTGGTCACGGATTGCCACAGTATCTGTTAGTTTATATAAGTCCGATACAACTAACTTACGCCCAAATCTAAAACAAAAACAAAAAATAATTACACATTATAAATTCAGAGAACTCAGTAATCTGCATTTTTTGTTTAATAAATAGGAACATGCTAGAAACTATTCTATGCAAAATATTAACGAATCTATTCATCCCAATGTAGAAAAATGAAGTAAAATACCAAAAGTATAACCCTCTAAGACAGACCAGTATTACAATCACTGCTTCTGGATAAACAATATACTGCAACATCAAACAACAAAAACCCCGTAACACTCCATTCAGTTACTCTATTTACTGTAAAGAGATTTTAGAAGTACTAAAGAAAAAACAGAACTTACTTTTTTTCATAAATTTCTGTGAATTTGAACACAGGCAGACAACAAGCAGGTGCATCCTGCAGAATGGACATTGCTTCTGAGCTGTAAGAGAAGTTTTGTAACATTAGCACAGAATTTATCTCTTAGTATTATTTTGCAGATGCTGTTTATGAACTACAACAGGACAAACCACATCCCTTTCCATCCCAGCATGACAAAATTGACCCTTTCAATCAGGGGAGTGCAAGTAGTAACATTTCTGCTAACTCATTAGGTAATGTCTCTGGAGGAGGTGAATCTTTCACAGATAAGATTTTGAGCATCTATAAAATGCAACATTAAAGCTGCAGCATTAGAAGTTACCAGCCTGGTCACTACATTAAGACCTCTCAACAGGCATAAATTAAAAAGGAAAAATGAAAAAAAGTTCTAAATCATACAATAGCAAATAGTATATAATTGTAGAATATATTACACTCAAAGCATTACTTTCATTGGAGATTTCTGTAAAAAAAAGAAGACAACATTTTTCCTAATGCTTTCTTTACGGAAAAAATTGAAACAGAAAGTGTTTATATTCTCACTAGGATTAGCAGCCTAGATCTATCCTCTTCCATACATAAAATGGAGATCAAAGAAATACCAATAGCATTTAAACTGTGTAACCCATCCTCAGAGAAAATTAATATGTACTTTCTTGGAGGAAAGAAGAAAAAGATGCCAAGTGCAATCTTAACTCAGCTGCACAAACTAGAAGTTACTGAGCAGTGTAAAAAGCCAAAACTGAAAACTAGCCTAGTTGCATTTAACAATTATCAGGTCATAAAACAGATTTTACTTATTTTCCTTATCATTCCTTCATTCAATATTCGAAACCATCTCTCAGTTACTAAATACATGCTAGCATAATTAAGAAGATGCTAAAGTGCTTACTACCTAAGTAGAGCAAGTGATTTATTAGCTGCTCCCGTTGCTAATGAGACTTGGATCCTTTTACTGCCAATTTTGTATCTATGAAGACTGTTGACAGCACTGATTGCTTCCTGCAGATTTTCCATCTGAACTGTAGCCTTCAACTGGTAGTCTGTATGAGGACTGAGCTCTACGCTTTTTACCTGAAAGGAAGAACACACCTTCTATACTTATCACAAAAATATTAATCCAAGGCAAGCCAAAACAAGAGTCTTGCTTTGGCCAATAGCAAAATACACTACAAAAGGGAACCAAATACAATGAACCTTGGCCAAGAGGACAATGCAAACAAGAACGAAGTGCAACATGCCATGGCCAAGGCAACACCATGATAGTCCTTTAACAAAAGCATCAGCTTCCCATGTAGAAGATTATGCTACCAGAATGTGATCTACAGATCAGAAACAGGGCTGCTGCAGAAGTTACCTCTACTTGCATAGTTGTGTTTTAGCAATTCACTTCCCATAGCTGGTTTTGATCACTTCTGATTTAGAACAGAAACTCAGTTTTGACTCTGATTTTAAGATGACATTAGGAATTCAGCTTTACAGATTAAAAAGGTCTCTTCCCTACGTGACTAATGAGCCACTTACTAAGAATTTTACATACAAAATTTTAGAATACCAGATCTGTGAAGACCACAGGCAAATTAAGAACCTAGTGCAAGTGCTAATCTGGTCTTTTTGGAAGAAAACAATAAGCAATAGAACAAGAAAACAACTTTTAAGGGAATTTAAGGGAGTATCATGTTTGGATAGCTTTCCATTTCTACTCTAAGCTAGATGAAAAACATGTCCATAAATACACCAACAGAAAGTATTTAAAAACATTTAATAAAAAGGTATTTTAGCCTTTACCTTGCCATGTCTTGAGAAAATTTCTTGTATATTTTGCTGCAACTCTTTTCTGGACAATCTGTAATCTATATTGCTGATCTGAATGTCTGCACCATTTGCAAAAGGATCAGGGCAGTCTGTACCACCGGTATGATTTACTAAATTAAATGTGAGTGGAGATGATCTATTTGAGAGGTTTGGAGACATACTCCTGGGTAAAATAAAAACATTTATGAGATAAAGCAGCTATTGCACAATTCTGATACAGACATCTCAAAATTAATGAGCAAACAGACACAGGGAAAGTGTACAAATACAGCACTTGAAGTATCTTCCTAGTGCACGTGTGTGCAGGCAAAAAAATTTCACCACAAGCATAATACCGTAACAAGACACCGTACCAAATTAATAATATAAGACACCAAGTCTATCTTACTAACACATTTTAAAAGTCAAATTCATTCATAATATTTTAATAATTGGCAAAGGCCAGATATTTAGGTCTACAAGAATGTAATGGGCATGGAAAAATTTCTATTGGGAATGTCAAAAGCACTGAAATTAAGTGTCTAACATCTCTCCAGACTTTTTCAGAGGCTTTAAAGAAAAAGTTTGCAGGAAACAATTGGCGCACTAAGTTTCTGAAAGAGTTCACTCCATCTTATATTTACATCCACCCTCTGTCAGCTGTTATGCAGCACCATCAGTTCCCTTTTGCCTCCATATAAATCAGTGTATTAGTGTGCTTAGCATATGCAACTCCCTATGCAATTGTCCATGATCAATACAGATATTGGTGAAGTTTCACTTTCCAAGTAAGACAGAGCCACTTACCGAGATGACCAGCAGCTCTGAGACATGAGTAAAGGACTGAGCTGTCTCGAGGCCGTCAACTTACTGAAAGCAGAGGGACAGCTGACTTGAAATACAGTTTCATCTTTATCTTTTTTATCTACAGGGGAACTGGTAACACTCCTGGAAGCAGAAGTCTCCTTCCTATTTGCAAGTATATATAAAGAAAAAAAACCCAACAAAACCCACACATTATGTTGCAGAACTTACATTACAAAAAAACTTAGCTAAACATTTTTAAATTTATTTTTTAAACATACTTTTGACTAGTTTTACAAGATGGTTCTCCTGTTCCAATTTTTTTGGTTGCCAGAGACACAGGAATCACTGCATTAGAGTTATTCTGAGGAGAAGGAATTTGTTCTCTTAAATGTTCTTGCTGATTTTCATTATTTCTACTGATGGTCTTCGATTCAAGGCAGCACAGCTCCTATATGGAACAGATGAAAGGACAGCATAAAAGCACCAGACATTCCTTGCCCGGACATTTTCCTTGTAATGAAAATCTAGGTAACTCAATTTTCCTCACTAGCATTTTCATTGGCATGTCATAACCAGGAATATTTGACTGATAGAAAACAGTAAACTGTCAATTAGTTGAATTTTTTTTAGCTACACTATAGATTTACCCTAGTTTTCCTTAAAACTAGAACACCAACACAGAAATCAAAACTGGCCTAGGATTCAAGATTAAGTACCAGCAGTATTTCCAACTTAAGAAAAAAGGTGGCAGGGGGAGGAAAAACACCACCCAGATCCACTGCCTGCCTTCCCAGCAGATGAATACAGCTCTCATTGGGAATGTCACCGCGCATTACAGTTATTCATTTAACAGGACTGACAAAATTACAGCTGTAACAGAAGCAATGCTCAGGAGATGAAGAAAAGCAAGAACATTAAACAAGGTATAACACAATACCTGTAAACTTTTAACATTTGTGGGTTTGACGATAGATCCATGAATCTGGAGCCCTCTCCCAGCAGAACCTTTGGTACCAGAAGACTGATCACTTGATTCTTTGAGGATGCACAGCTTAGTGTTCTTAATTTTTTTGGGAGACTTCACCTTTTCAGTTCCCGCAAAGCTGGAGCTTTTTGTTTCATTAAGATCTTTGTTTTTGGGAGTAAAAGACACTACAATCCTGTTACCAAAAACATCTTCATTTTCCATTCTCTTCCGAGCCCGTTCAGCACTTTCTTGATTTAAAAAGCGGAGAATCGCACTGCTTCCAGAAATGCTCAGCACCTTCCCTCCACAGTTGTCTGACAAACGCCTGAGTCTGTTACTGACACTTTTGCTGTCTCTGTTTGTCGGCAGATTATAAACATATAATAGCGCATGGCATGCCTGTTTAAAGTAAGATTTTAATCTGTATCAGAAAAACCTCCTGTTCAAACCCAGCATTTTTACATGGATTCTGGTGACACATGCCCTCCCTCTGCCCCTCCCAAGTCATTCTTTTTGCAGCATTCAATCTTTTTTTTGAAAACTCTGACACCAAGGTAGAACCCCAAACTTCTATCTCCAATATACTTTAAAGTTAGAAGAGACTACAGAGACCTTGATCCTTGATCACTACTCCATATAAGAAAGCACTGATGCTTGCAACCCAAGAATTCTATATATTCTACACGTGCATGTGAACACATAGTTCAGGAAGCAATTCCAAAGAAAGAAAAGGCCATGAGTGTTGTGCAAAGACAGCACTAAATCCAGAGCAAATGATCAGGATGATAAAACCCAGGAAAACAGGAGACAATCACTCAAAACTGAAGTATCACAGAGCTGTCTTAATGCACAACTAAGTTCTTAACCTAACTTTATGTCAGTGAAAGGCATTTCTTTCTAATAACTTAAGATGCAGATTTCTAATGTCATGTAATTTCTACCTAATTTAAGATACATTATATGATAAAATATTATTTAGTGATAAGAATGGAGCCTTGTTATTTCACTTCAGTTAATTCCTTTATTTCATCATTTCAGTCTTAAAGCAGAAAGACATTCACAGGGTAGTAACTGAAACACAAACTATGGTCAAATACACAGCAGACATCATGTCTCCCCATAAAGCCACACCTAATTCTCCCTGAATTACCAAAAAAAAGTTGCCACTTGGATATGTCTATTGCATTAAGAATTAAAAGCCTTACCGGTATTTTCAGCGGTAACCTTGGTGGCAAGTCTGAAATAAAGTCTTCAAAACAAATAAGCTCATGAGCATGATGCAAGAGTGCTTCTGAAGCTTGGTTTTTATGTACCAAAATTATCCGAAAACCATGTCGATGTCTCAGGTCACTGAGTTCCAAAGCAAAGTTCACATCCGCTGGAGGAAAAAAATAGCCAAACAAAACCAGAATGAACACGGAAACATGTAAGAACACTAAAAAGAAAAAAATTACAAAAAAATTTCAAACAAACCCCACATCTTACTTGACAAGTTCTATTTATCACTGAAAATTTCCAATGTAAAAAGCACCAACAGCTACAGGGCTTCTCAGTGGACATAATTTAAATCAGCAGTTAGAATTCAGTCTTACACCTTCCCTTTAACAGCAACTTCTAGCAATTTATCAGCAAGGCATTTGACAGGCACTGTATACTTTTACAATAAACATTCATTTAGCTTTAGGGAGGAACCCAAGGCAACACATGGTAACTAAACAGCTGAGTGGCTTGCATACTGAACTGTATAGTATGCTGCTACAAGAATTAAAACCAAATTGGATACATTTTGCTCAAAGCATTCTGAAAGATTACTGTAAGGAAGACTCTGAGTTGTACTTTATTAGCTTCTTGCTGAAGCTGTCTAAATTTAGACACACACCTCAACAAAACATCAGATTCCAATGCTGATGTGACTACACTGAGTTCTCACCCTACCTACTTTTCCCTTGCTGCCACCAACATTAACAATTCCTGAGCAATTCCAGTACAGATAAATCTTAACTACAACCCTTAGAGTGCAGAACAGCATCATATACACTAAAGTACTGCTGAAGAGCAGCTGAATTGTGCACTGTAGATGAGCACCACAAACACTTACTTGACACAAGAACCACCGTGGCAGGTGCAGTGTGTGTATCAGCAAATCTCCTGAGACTCTGTCTGAGTTTGTCATCAGCAGCATTCTTTGCTGTTGCATTGATATGTGCAACAGTCACCTGTGGAAACACAGAGGCATGCTCTAAAGAAAAGACTGAACTATGCTTGCTTACATTATTTTTTTAATTAACATAAATACAAGCTTTCATATGCACCTTTTATTTAGCTAAATTAATGCACACATGCACAAAAGACAAATACGTATGGATCTCAGACTGCTCTAATCAGCCCTATTTGTTCAGCGATGTCTTAAGAATGAGTTCTGTTCTGTTAAAGATAATAATTTACATACCTTAAACATTCAATAAACCTTCATTTCAAATACATGGGTGACAAACATGGCAAGTACTTACTATCCATTCATTTTACCTCACGTAAGTAGATAAACTGTCAACCTGTTATTGAATCTGCAATTTAGGGCTGTAGGAAGGGAATTTCTAACTAAGAAACACGTACAAAAAGTTAAGTTACCAAGAAACAAAAGGTATTGATGGGAAAATGGGTAGTGTTAATGGTGCCCCAATCAATACCACTAATTTACAGGTGTCCTCACTAATCAGCATAGTGTTCACTCATAAAAGTAAAGAAGTCATGTTCACAGACTCATAGTTCTTCTAGGTTAATGGTTTAGCCACAGATTTGTAGGATAACACTAGAAACATCACCACCACTTGTTACTTAACAAAATCAAAGTCCTCTATGAACACAAACTAAAACAGTAATCTAGATATAATGGAACACAGTTTCAGTTTCAAAGGTATCACGCCAGGAAAGTACAGCATTAGAGACTCTACCCATAAACTAATTATAAGCTTATGCACTAAAACACAGAAGGTAACAAAGCTTTAGTGAGCAGGAATCACTATTAACACAGAAATTCTCAAGCAAGAACACCAAGTAGCTTCTGTTTTGATACCTGGCAGTTGTTTAGCTCCTGAATAACTTCTTTATTTTCTTTACTAATGTCACACACACAGATGAATTCTGCCTCTCTGTGACCTTTAAAAAACTTTTCACGGATCCTCTGTACAACTGCAATAGCTGAACGGCCAGTGGGAACTGAACAGTTTTCGATATCCCAGAAGACTCCAATGGGGGGCAAGTTTTCTAGAACTTGGCCTGTTATTGCAACTTCTGGAGATCCTGTACAGGTTTAACAACACAGCTCGTTTTAGTCTCCAAATACAAAAAAAATGTTAAACTTAGCATACTATAAATTTTGCACATGGGAAGCTTTATGTCTCGGTGAACAACATGACCAGAAATACAACTTCAGTTTTATTTTCCTGATGAATTTAAATAAACATCATTCTTAAGCAGATATTCAGTCACTGCTCGGTCAGGATAAAGAGGCAAGACAACTTCATCTTAATTTTTTAATCTTTCAAACAATCAAGTAACGTATTAAAAAAGTTATCAAATGCTGAGGTGGCATGTGCCATGAAAACTGTCTGAAGTTGCGTCACACTAAACTCAGCAGGTGCTGTATCAGTAACAGAAGTGAAACAAAAGCTGCTCAAATTTACACTGCGTTATTTGATAAATAATCTAAACAAAACTGGATGAGATTATCAGTATAGTGTTAGCAATTATAGAAAACTAAGGCAGCATGGAACAAACTAAGGTAATCTCACTCCTGAACTGTAGGATAAGAGTTTTTGCTATTACAGGCCAAGAAGTGCAAATAAAGTTTCTGGCGTTTCAACACCCTGAACACCTATCTCAGTTGAACATTATACATCCATTCCATCCCCACAAAACAACTGGAAAAGAAACGTGAGGAGTGACACAGAATCCTCCGGGGTCAAAAACAAGTTAAGAATTGAAGTTAGCTGAGAATATAAAATTAAGCACAGTAGACAAATATCATATTTGTTTGGCTATATGTTGACTAGTTATTCTTCTACAAGATTCACTGGAATTGCACTTTGTGAGAACACTTAATTGTGATGTTGCACCCTGAAAAACTAAAAACGGGTGGTCTGAAAATGAAAGTAAAATTATCCAGTTTCTTATTCCATGACTTTTTTTTTTTAAGTTTGTAACTTTCACAGTTATGATTTTGTAACTGAAGCAGTACTAACACTGTAGAAAGGCCATGTAATTATTTCACACTATTTTCCGCTCACAAACACTGAAAAAAAGCTATAGTGTAATGACAAACATTACACCTTTACTGCACATGAAGTGACAATAGACAAACTAAGAAAATGCTTTTTCAAGTACGGCAGAAGATAATTTCTTTATACACCACCAGAATTAAATAGCTTTCAAATCCTTAAAATTTCTTCCTGTAGTTCTTCAAAATGGTAAAAAAATATAACAGTAAAAAAAATATTTTACTATATGCAAACTGGTTAGAGGTAGTCAAAACAGGTAAATCCAAGTTATGACTGCAAAACAGAAACAAAATATTATTTACTGATTGGCCTATTACTTTTTAGAGGCTTCTGGAGAATTCTGGTGCAATTTAAGAGAACCCTTCATGTGCAACAGTATCTCAGAGGACATTCACTAAGTGCAGGTTTCAACCAAAAGTGGTTTACCATATTTCTGCGGTGACTTGCCCAGGCTGCTCGCCAGTAGCAAACTCTTCTCATTTCCTGTTCCTTTGGTTCCACAGCCATTACATATTGGGATAGGAACAGGCGCAGTCTGTGCACTTGGAGGAGGAATATTTGGCCAGATTTTAGCAGCATCAGCTAGGCTGTTTCTGGTTGGCTGTTGGGACAAGTTTTTCAAAACACATTTTCATTTAGTATACAATATTAAACACACACTATTCCATGCTAGAAACACACAAGTTCCCTTTCTGCAACAACAGCAAGTTCAGATGTACTCTACAAAGTCAATTAACAGTATCACCGCATGGAGTAAGATTCTAGCCTAGCGTCTCTCCTCACATACTGAGCTCTGGATTTCCAAATGTATGGAAAGATTCTATTGAACTCTGCACATCAGACATGCCATCTTTTAGTACTAACATGTAGTCTAAAAAACCAACCTCGACCTAGCATTTGAAATCAGCACAATTAAGAGTACAAGGTTGAATAGCCTCCCTCTCCTAATAAATAGCACTCAATTCCAAACATGCTGAATTCACCATTTAGTTTAATGACATGTAGACACTTCACTTTTACATTGGAAACTTGAACATGGAAGTTTAGGTAACACATCTTGTGAAGTTGAGTACATTATTTCACTTGAAATTTCCATTAGGATTCAAGCACAGTTTTAATCAGTTCTCAAGTGTACCCAATTGGTATTGATGTATAAATCACAGATATAGGAAGACTGAACTAAGACCTATCAAACCTAAACAAAATTAGAATATTCTTATAGCATCAGCCATTCCACCTGACTTGCAAACAGATCTTTATTGCCCAAGGGTATCTGTTAACCGTTGCTAGCCTTTTCCAAGTCACTACTATGGAATGTTTTAACAGGAGTTGTCAAGAAGATATAACCATCTCAGATCCAGTCAAAATTCTGTTTGAGTACATTACAGATGCCCTGGAAGCTAAACATTCTGACAGGCTCTTTTGTCTTCCTATCAAATTGAATGTTACCTCAGAAAAGATGATCTTCCAACAGGATATCTGGTCTACTTGGACTGTGCATCACCAACTAGGATGATGCAAGGTGCAACCCACAGAAGCTGGTGTTTTGCCCAAGTAACATTACTTCCACGCTAACAATATACTATGCTTAATGAATGAGAAACATGCTGGGTACAAACCTTGCTCAAGCAGTCATTGCAGTAGTGAGAGCCCTTTAAACAAACAGAAGGTGCCATGTTTAGGTGCAAAGGGTTGGCGCACACACGTGATGTTAGCTCCGACTGTGCAATATGCTCGTCCAAGTGGCCTGTAGCCCCACTTGTGAATTCAGAACAAGGAAAATAGCCAGAAGATGTGCAGCTCTGAAGGGCTGGAAACTGATGCAGTTTGTGCATGCTACCATGACAGGACTGGAAATGGAGTTTTCCACAACAGGGCAGATGTTGACAAGAAGATACACTGTTTTCTACGCACATGCCAGGGAACTCACTTGCAATGTCTGCCAAATTGCTTCTAGCTGGAGGGTTCTTCAGTGAAGATGCAGACTGATAGGCAAATCCTGACCCTACTTGACAAGTAATCGTCCCAGTGCTTTTTGAGTCTAGTATCGTGCCAGGGTGAATCAAGTTACCACCACCACCACCACAATGCATTTGTGGAGTACAAGAAGAGTCAGAGCCATGAGCACAGCAGCTTACTTTCGGGCCAGGTGAAAGCTGTATTTGCTGTTGCTGAAGAGGATGAACATCAGGAAGTGGTACTGCTGGAAACAGTTTAGAGCCAGCATTATGAGGAGATGAAGTATCTGTCAATTCTACAGCAGCTTTCTTGTTCTCCATGTAATCTTTCTGGAAAATGAGAGATCAGTTATATCCTGATAATAAATAATTTTCACAACAACTACGTAATTGCTTCTTACCTACTCTAAGATCTCAAGTTGTACAGACATAAAGGCACAGACAGAAATAAAGGTGGGGTTTTTTTCAAATAGCACCAGAACAGCCAAGGTCAGCAAGGGTAACCTGCATACCACCCATTGCTCCAGAGCTTTAGGCCAACACTTGGGAACAACTTTTACTTCCCAAATAGAATTTAATGCATTTCCTACTACATAGTAATTAATAATTGATTAAACAAGTTCAAAACCATCCCTCTCTACCTGATGCCATGTCTTACAAATTGAAGGCAAACTGTCAAAAATTTCTCAGGAATTGGTTTATATGTTAATTCCAGAATTTCTGGCAGCTCCCTTCCTAACCCTGACACATGAGAACAGCAACACCACAGGAACCATGCTGAACTGCTTCTTCTGTTTCTTTTACTGCAAGTCAGACTGAACACGCACAAATGAGTGTTACTTAACAGCTAGAGCTGCTTGTTCAAGTCAGTCATTGTCTTGTACTTATTCCTTCGCACTCTGCGTCTTAAATATATAGAATAATATACAATTACAGAGCTTCAACATTGAAAGAAATGGCAACAAGGAAAAATTAGAAATTCATAAAGAACATTATCCACAACTGCTGTAACAACTATATCATAACCATTCAGAAAAAAAAAAATTGCCTCCAAACTAAATTAATAAAAATCTGGAAGTGTGAAGACCACTTTCCTGGTCTACTCTCCAGCAATGAAGTCACAGAGCTTTCAAGAAGCTGCCTTATACCTCTTTTAAACAGTCAGTTGTATTATTCCAAATAGAGCTGTAGAGAGTAAAGCCCTTCTGGCAAAGCAACTCACCTGCTTTCACCAACAGTGATGAAAGAGTTGAACACAACTGAAGAACCTAAATTCATTCCCAGGTAGATTTTTGTACTTAACATGGTAACTTCTGTCTCCTTTTTCTCCCCTCCCTACTCACGTCCTTTAGTCAGCAATAACACTGCAGTTAGTTAAACCACTCTGTACTGGGATAACAACCATGCTTTTAGTAAGGCAACAAATTACCGTTTTCGCACTGCAAGGCAAAGACTTTTCTGCAGCAGAAAAGCAATTAGAAAGTTTCCAGAGCCATGGTTTAGCATCATTCTCTTGTCTCTGAAGCCATCTGAATGATCTATTGCAGATGTTCTCTGTGCTGTTTCCTTCCATCATACAACCAAACAAAAAGGTTCAACATTCTTTCATCCCCCCTTCCTTTCATTCTTCCCACCTGCTAAAGAGAAAAAAATGCACACCTTAAATACTTCTAAGGTAAGACAGAGAAAAATCATGGAGGTCTTATGAATTCCCCTACTGAACCTGCATTATTTATGTTAAGTTTAATTATGCATATGAGACATGGCCTTGGCTACGCCCATTTAGCACAGGAATATTCCTCATGACCAGCAGCACAGGTGAGATAGTCCAAGGTGCATTAGGTACAGAGTCCCAGGAACGCACTGCTGAGAACATGGAATAATTCCCTGAAACTTTCAGTTCATTCTCCTAGAAAGAAGGATGCCAGGAGGTTAAGTTTTCAACAACAGCTCATCAGTAAATACAAAATAGTATAAGTAAACTCAGTGGAAAGAATGAAACTGCATATCCATTGTTTTTCCATTGGCTAACCAAACTAGATATACTTGCACAAAGCATTTAGTATTTAAACAGAGCTTTAAATTATTAGAGCTATTTACAACCACTTCTACTAATTCTCAAGCTGCCCCACAGCACACCACATCAATTTAGCAGTACAGAACCACAAAGAAGCAAAGCAGCTTTCTTAAGGCCCAGACACACTGCACAAGATAAATCATGATTAGCAACAAAGTCTTCTTACCCTCCAACTATGCACTAGATTCCTTAGATTTCAGGTTTTTTGGGTTTAATGTTAAATGCAATAACCACAGATTACACTTCATAGCATTGCATTTGCCCCAGCGTTATTTTTAACAACAAAAGAATTTTTACTTTTAAGCAGAAGTGTTTATTCACACAAATCCTAAGAGCCCAAAAATTATGTTGTATAAGCTATTAAGTTAATCAAGTTCTATAACTCTTGAGTATGTTACTTTTGAAAATACCTGGTAGCACCAATCCGTTTATAAATTAAATCAGTAACTGAAAACAACTAAAAAAGTTATGTTAACTACTATGTCCGCGCTTTGTCCTCTGCGGCTCGCAGCTCCCTGGGCGCTTCCAGCCCGGCCTGGCCCGCAGCCCAGGGGGCGAGGGCGAGGCCCGACCATGCTCCCAGCCCGACGAACAGCCCCGGCACCCCGCGGCGTCGCAG
>JANHFZ010007423.1:83507-95381 GCA_027560215.1 Halcyon smyrnensis | reverse complement strand
TCCTATCCCAGGGCACCACTGCCAAGAGCCTGGCCCCTTCTCCTTGACACCCACCCTGCAGAGATTTGGAACCATTCTTAAGATCCTCTCTCAGGCTTCTCTTCTCCAGATGGGATGATGGGGCACCACCTCTCTGGGCAACCTGTTCCAGGGTCTCACCACCATCAGAGTGAAGAAATTCCTTGTTATTTCCCATCTAAATCTCCCCTCTTCCAGTTTCAACCCACTACGCCTCATCCCATCACTCCAGGCCTTTGTAAAAAGTCCCTCCCCAGGCTTTCCTGGGAGTCCCCCTCAATTACAGACAGGTCTCCCGTAAACCTTCTCCAGGCTGAACAATCCAGCTCCCTCAGCCTCTCAAAATAAACTTGTTTTTCGGGGACGGTTCCAGTTTCCATGAGTGGCCATTACGTGTTGTCTTTTCTCATGTCCTTTCCTCTCTCTTTTCAGAGGGAGAAACGGAAGGTCCGAGAACAGTGTGAAAACATCAGGAGAACTTCGTCCCGTAGCAGACGAGTGAGCCGGCTGCGGAATGGAGAAGTGGTGGAGGCGGTCACGTTGTTTGAGGTGGTCAGCATGGGGAAGCGGGCCATGCAGGTACGTCCAGCTCGGGATGCTGAGAGCAGTGGGTGGAGGGAAGGTGGATGAACAGTGACCACTTCAGGTATTTGTGCTCCGGAGCGCTGAGATCGTGTTCTGTTTTGGCATCGGGGGGGGGAAGAAACATGCTCGATTGGAAAACTGTTAGAAGCGTGGCTCTTGAGAAGAGTGAGGCTTGAAGAAATTAGTGAAAAAGTAGCTGTGAGGCTTTTTTAAAAAGAGGCAGGCTATATACCTGGCCATGAGCCAACAGTGAGCTCTTGCAGCCCAGAAGGCCAAGGGCATCCTGGGCTGCATCAAGAGAAGTGTGGCCAGCTGATGGAGGGAGGTGATTCTGCCCCTCTACTCTGCTCTGGTGAGACCTCACCTGGAGTCCTGCGTCCAGCTCTGGAGCCCTCAACACAGGAAAGACATGGACCTGATGGAGCAGCTCCAGAGGAGGCCACAAAGATGCTGTGAGGACAGGCTGAGGGAGTTGGGGTTGTTCAGCCTGAGGAAGAGAAGGCTCTGGGGTGACTTAATAGGAACCTTCCAGTACCTGAAGGGGCTACAGGAAGGCTGGGGAGGGGCTGGTTACAAGGTCTTGTAGTGAAAGGAAGAGGGGTGATGGGTTTAAGTGAGAGAAGAGTAGATTTAGATTGGACATCAGGAAGAAGTTCTTTACACTGAGGATGGCAGAGCAGTGGAATAGGCTGCCCAGGGAGGTGGTTGAAGCCCCATCCCTGGAGATATTTAAGCTGAGGTGGGAAAAGTCTCTGAGCAAACTGCTCTAGTTGAGGGTGTCCCTGCTCACTGCGGGGGGGTTGGACTAGATGACCTTCGGAGGTCCCTTCCAGCCCGAGCCATTCTAGGATTCTATGATTCTATATGTACCTAAAGCAATGTTTGAACATGTGAAAAGGCTTTGATTTAAAAAAAAATGCAGAAAAGGTTTGTCTGTAGAAAACTTTGGTTGTTCAGGAGTCATAGAATCAGAGAATGGTTTGGGTTGGAAGGGATCTTCAGGATCCTCTGGTTCCAACCCCTGTGCCATGGGCAGGGGCACCTCCCACTAGACCAGGTTGCTCAGAGCCTCATCCAGCCTGGGCTTAAACACTTCCAGGGATGGAGCATCCACAGCTTCTCTGGGCAACCCCTTCCAGTGACTCAATAGCCTTGTAGTAAAGAACTTCTTCATAATATCTAGTCTAAATCTCTCCTGCTCTAGTTTCAAACCATTGCCCCTCATCCCATCACCACAAGCCCTTGTGCCCAGCCCCTCCCCAGCTTTCCTGGAGCCCCCTTCAGATACTGGATTTCCTCTCAGCCCCCTTCAAGTACTGGAATCCCCCGTGTATCTGTGTAGTCAGCAGCTTTCCTCAGCGTGAGGAAGTCTGTCTCCTCATGCTCTGCGAGGGCGTGTATGGTATGTTTGGATGTGTGTCTGAAGGATTAAAATCTGGAGCCCCAGAGATTTCCACACAGGGTTATACGTAGCTCTCCACTCCGCATCGTGCCCTTTAGAGAAGCACCTTTATAGTTTCAGATGCGAGACCTTCATTTTTGCCAAGACGTCGCTGTGGATGGGCTTTTGCTGGGCCGCTGCTGCGTTTGCTTCAGCAGAGCAACCCGAGGAGCTCAGCTTCCGCTGTGCTGAGCGTGATGTGGAGGCCTTGGAGAGGCAGCACCTTGAGTCCCAGGCTCAATTCTTTAGCCCTGTGGGGCACGACAGGCAGGTGGACACCCAGGTGGCTTGTCCCCAGCAGGCCTGTGTCACGTACAGGCTGTGGCCGTACTGCCCCAGAAGTGAAATTTGGAGCTGTTTTTCAGCTTAAGTGTAGTAGGTGAACTTTTCTGGCCTTCTGCTAGAAAAGAGGAGGAGGGACAATTGCTAATATTATTTTAATACTAATGATTAGGTGGTGCAGAGGTTAAAAGTGCTGTAGTTTATTGTCTGTAGTTTTGTTTTGATGCCTTTTGTTTGGTTTTGGTTATTTTTTTCCCCCTGTAAATGAAACTGTGACCTCAGCACTGGCAAGAAATCAGGAGGACGACGTTGTAGTGTTGTTATATTAAATTTATTAGAGCTGTGGTTATTTATTTATAACAAAGCATCTGTGAATGGTGACATTGCCTAGAGCAGAACTTGACAGCGAGCGGTTCAGGATTCCCTGTGCCCCAGAAGGAGGATTTTGCACGTGCTGTTATAAGTGGAACAAAATGGTGCAAAGTTTATTCTCTGTTCTAGAATTGAACGGAGGTGGAACAGTGTTAATGTCTTTATTATGATGTCCTTCAGCTCCTGCCTAACGAGTCTTTAATCTGTTCTAGTCTGTCGTAGATGACTGGGTTGAAGCTTATAAACAAGACAGGAATGTGGCACTCCTAGATCTGATCAACTTCTTCATTCAGTGCTCAGGCTGCCAAGGTAATTAACCCTCTTCTGAGCCCTTTTTGTTGTCTGTGGGTGAGGGTAGTTTAAAGTGTGCTTTCCACAATGGCATTTTTCTGTCCAGTAAATCCTGTATTTCTAACCTGTGCTGGTTTCCTTAAGACAAACTCCAGATGGGCAGGACTAATAGTAAAGAACGTTGCTGGTAAAATTCTTTGTCTCTTTGTTTTGAGCACAAGCAGCTCTCAGAGCTGTCTTTGGATGTGCTTTGCAAGGTCAGGTTTCTGAAGTGACAGCTCTGCAGCATCCCCACACAGGGACGGTGGTTTTGATGACCATTCCAGTTAAAATCCAGTGTTTCCATTGCCATTTGGTTTGCAATTTCCTAGTGCCTTTTATTTTGTTAGTGCATTTGTCTGCAAATAAACAACTAGCAAATTAAGCTCCCTGCTTTGCTGGCTAGAAAAGCAACCTCTTGCCTTGGTGTGGTGAAGCTATTTCATAACAAACATTGAGGCACTGTGACTTCTGGGGATAGCCTGATAGTGAAAAGCTTCAGGCTGGCAAGTAGGAGTTTTGAGAGGCCTGTTCTGTTAGTTGGAAGCTTCCGAGTGTATTTAAGCAGCTGCAATGTACCTTTTACACTGAACATTTTTTTTTCCAGGTCTTCAGCTCATATGCCTTCTCTTATGGGAAATGTTTTCACAGTATCCCAGAGTCACTGTGGTTGGAAAAGACCTTTAAGATCATCAAGTCTGACCGTGATCTGACTCTACCAGGGCCACTACTGCACCATGTCCTTGAGCACCAGAGCTGGATGGCTTTTAAATACATCCAGGGATGGAGATTCAACCCCCTCCCTGGGCAGCCTGTTCCAGTCTTTGAGAGCCCTTTTGGGGGAGAAGTTTTTCCTCATGGCCAATCTAAACCTCCCCTGGGGCAACTTGGTGCCATTTCCTCTTGTCCTGTCAGTTGTGACTTGTTAGAAGAGCCCAACCCCCACCTCACTCCAACCTCCTCTCAGGGATCTGTAGAGATCAAGAAGGTCTCCCCTCAGCCTCCTCTTCTCCAGACTAGCCAAGCCCAGCTCCCTCAGCCGCTCCTCCTAAGACTTATTCTCCAGACCCCTCACCAGCTTCCTTGCCCCTTCTCTGGAGCCATTTTGGGGTCTTTGCCTAGCAGCTGGAAAAATTGTAGTAAATCCTTGAAGTAACTGAATGGCCAGAGAGAACAGCCATGCTGGACAGCACGGGGCACATTTCTCCACTGTGAATTTCCATTTTGCTTTGCTGGTATTTTCTATTGTAAATGAATGTTTGGGTCTCCCTGTATATACGTTGCTTGTACCAGTGTTAACAGAGAGAAACCAGAGTCCTTGTTTAAATGGAAATTAAATTTAAAACAAAGTCCTTACCGTCGTTTGATGCAAAGTGGCTGTTGATAACCCTGCTTGTGAAAACCTTCCTTTTCTAGGAATGGTAACAGCAGAGATGTTTCAAAGTTTGCCCAAGAAGGACATCATGCAGAAAATGACGGAGACCTTTGATGAGGTAGACACAGCTTTGACTTTTGGCATGTCTTTTTTTATATATATAAACAACAGGCTTTACCATAATAGCCAACCTGGCCAGAGTTCCTGCTGCTTCTCAGGAGCTGCAAACAAGGAAAATAATCCAGTTTTTCACAAGAGAAATTTGGTGGTGTAATGACCCATTTTAGCAGCAGAATATATATATTTATTTTTTGTTATTAGTAGTTGGGTTTTGGTTTTTTTTTCATAAGTCACTTTTAATTTCAGAATTTTATTGGGGTGGTTTAACTGCAGCCTTCCTGAATTTGGCTTTCTCTTCAGAGTTCTTTTGATCGTGACTTCCTAGAGGTAAATCTAACCTGGCATTGCAGCAGGTAAATAGTTCCTTTGGTATTTAGCTGATAGTTCCTTTTAATAATATTGTTGTGGATTTACTGATGAGCTAATTCAAAGATATTTTTGCTGGGAGCATTTTCCTTCTGTTTACCAACAATATGAAGTGTTAGAACTGTGGCGTGTCACCTGAAAGAAGAAAACTGCATTTCTGATTTGTAGGTAGCTGTCAAAACAAGAGTGACTGTTTGATTTCTGGAGGAAGGTTCAGACAAACACGTCGTTCTCCAACACTGCTGCTGTTTGACTGCTCCTCAGCAAATTATGCCAACATCAGATTTTCTCCAGTGCTCTCAGAGTTGCCTCTGTGCCTTTTTTTTCCCCCTGCGTTTGCCACCTCTGAATTGATTTGTCAATTAGCAGCCATCAGCCTCGTTTTTACTGAGTAGCTCTCAAAGAGCAGCTGCTGTAGCAGTTCCCACAGAGGATGAATTTGCCAACATGTTGTTTTTTTTCAGAAGTGTAGTAGCACTTGGGCTGGTTTTTGACAGAACTGATCCGCTCTGTGTCTGGCCATATGAATTACTCATCTAGCCCTTCTTTCACAACTAAATTAGCTAACAAGAGGGTAAATTACTTTTATTCTTTCATTTATTTTCTTTTTTTCTTTCATTCTAAATCCAGTGAATGATAAAATTCTTTGTCTTTAGTTTAGGTAAACTGACTCTAAAAAGTCCTAAAATGATTTATACAGAATTAAGTATTTTTAAAGACTGTATCTGTCACTTTCTTTACTTGGTGTGTTAGGACTCGTATTAAGACAGAATTAATATAGAAGAAAGAAAAAAAAAAAAAGTCTCAAGCAACCATTTTTATGTGAACCTCAGTTATTACAGAATCACGCAGAATGGTGGAGGTTGGAAGGGAGCTCTGGACATCGAGTCCAACCTCCTGCCAGAGCAGGGTCACCCAGGTCAGCCCACACAGGAACAGAGCCAGGGGGGTTGGAAGGTCTCCAGAGAAGGAGACTCCACCACCTCTCTGGGCAGCCTGGGCCAGGCTCCATCGCGCTCACAGGAAAGAAGTTCCTCCTCATGTTTAGATGGAGCTTCCTGTGTTCCAGCTTGTGCCCATTGCCTTTGTCCTATCCCAGGGCACCACTGAAATGAGACTGGTCCCAGGGCTCTCAGCCTTTCCTCCCCAGAGAGATGTTCCAGTCCCTTCAGCATCCTCGCAGCCTCCATTGGACTCTCTCCCGTATTTCCCTGTCCCTCTTCAATTGGGGAGTCCAGAACTGGATACAGTCCTTCAGATTCCAAACTCAAGGTGCAGGAGCAGGTGCAGGGAAGGGCAATGAAGCTGGTGGAAGGGCTGGAAAACATTCCCTGTGAAGAGCAGCTGAGGGAACTGGGTTTGTTTAGTCTGGAGAAGAGGAGACTGAGAGGAGACCTTATTGCCCTCTACAACTACCTAAAAGGAGGTTGTAGCGAGGCTGGTGTTGGTCTCTTCTCTCAAACTAGTAATGATAGGACGAGGGAAAATGGATTTAAGTTGCGTCAGGGGAGGTTTAGATTGGATATTAGGAAGAAATTCTTCTCTGAGAGGGTAGTTAGGCACTGGAACAGGCTGCCCAGAGAGGTGGTGGAGTCACCATCCCTGGAGGTGTTTAAAGAACGAATAGATGCAGCACTTGAGGATATGGTGTAGTGGTTAGAGAAATGCTAGGACAAAGGTTGGACTTGATAACCCTGGAGGTCCTTTCCAACCGTAACGATTCTGTGATTCTGTGAGATGTGGTCTTCCTAAGTAGAGTAGAGGGGGAGGAGAACCTCCCTCGACCTGCTGGACACAAGCTTCTTGATGCCCCCCAGGACACCATTGGCCTTCTTGGCCACCAGTGCCCATTACTGTCACATGGAGAACTCCCTGTCCCCCAGGACTCCAAGGTCCCTCTCCATGGAGCTGCTCTCCAGCAGGTCCCCCCTCCCCTGTACTGGTGCAGGGGGTCACCCCTCCCCAGATGCAGGACTCTACACTTGCCCTTGTTGACCTTCCTGAGGTTGCCCTTTGCCCAACTCTCCAGCCTGTCCAGATCTCACTGATGGCAGCACAGACTCTGGTGCATCAGCCACTCCTCCCAGTTCAGTATCACCAGCAAACTGGCAGAGGGTATGTTTTGAAAAGAAACAGTAATAGCAGTGAAAGCAGCAATGAGAGTGAAGAACATCACCAGGTACCTGCTCTCGCCGTTTGATTGCGAAATGAGAGGCTTTTCTGTAGTTCTTCATTCTTGATCTTTTCAGTGATTTAACAATCGCTTCACTGTTCCATTAATTAATTACATCGCTACATCCAGGTACCAATGCTTCCTCCAGAAATTTTCACTGGTATTAGTGGGATGTGTTGGTGCAGTTGAGTCTGGGAAGAAATGTGAAGGGCGACAAGAAAAGGTTCTATAAATGTATAATCAGGAAAAGGAAGACCAAGGAAAACATGGACTCACTGCTACAAGGGGTGGGGGGCCCTGGTGACAAAGTACATGGAACAGACCGAGGTTCTTCGTGCCTTCTTTGCCTCTGGTTCTACTGGTGAGACTGGTTTTCAGAAGTAGTAGATCCCTGTGTGCAGAGGGAAGGTCTGGAGCAAAGGCTGCTTACCCTCCGCGGAGGAGGATCGTGTTGGGTGACAAATGGACTGGACAGAGGGAAGAGCGCCTGGTCTGACAGAACGACATCTGGCCCCTGTCATCGCCAGGCCCCTTCTGATTACCTTTGAAACTTCGTGGTGACAGAGTCCTGAAGACTCAAAGAAAACAAATCCCCCCCTCCCCGCCCCTGTTTTCAGGAAGGGCAAGGAGAAGGATCTGAGGAACTCAGACTGGTCAGCCTCACCTTGATCCTTGGGAAGGGGATGAAGCAACTAGTTCTGGAAATCATGTCCAAACACATGGAAGGCCAAGGAGGTGACCAGGAGTAGTCAGCAGGGATTTGCAAAGGGGGAATTACACGTAACCAACCCGACCACCCACGACAACTAAGGGACTAAATTGTTGGATGAGGAGGGAGCAGCAGATGTATTCTTTTAAAGGACTTTCAAGTCCAGATTGTGACTTCTACTGATAGAGCAGAAAGGTGAACCAAGGAGTCATGGAATGCCTTGGGTTGGAAGGGACCTCCAAAGGTCACCTAGTCCACCTGCACTGAGCAGGGACACCCTCAACTAGAGCAGGTTGCTCAGAGCTCCATCCAGCCTGACCCTGAATGTGGAATGGAGCCTCCACCACCTCCCTGGGCAACCCATGCCAGGGTCTCGCCACCCTCAGAGTGAAGAATTTCCTTCTTATTTCCAGTCTACGTCTCCCCTCTTCGAGTTTGGAACCATCACCCCTCGTCCCATCACTACAGGCCTTTGTAAAACGTCCCTCCCCTGCTTTCTTGCAGGCAGACTTGTGGGATATACACTTAGACTTGCTGAGGAGCCATATCTTAGGATACAATGAGGATTATATCTTGTATGCACGTTTGCCTATAAATTTTTAAACCAAACTGTCCCTTACTTGGAGCAAGAAACCTGAGGTTTCATAGAAAAGTTTGTTTTGCTTCTATCACTGGTTATAAATAAAACCTGCCAAGATGCGAAGGAGTTTTTATTTAACGTGTGGGTTTGTATGAGCTGCCCGTGACTCTAATTGCCTTACGTTTTAATAGCCTTTGAAATCTGGGGCATGGTTTGTGGTGCTTTTGTCTTTCTGAATTAACTCCATTTTCATCAGAAAAGCTCATGAAGTGTTGTCTCTTCCGTGACAGGAAACTGGGTTGCAGTACAAGAAGTTCATGGCCTATCCTTGGATCCTGACGGTGACTTGGCCAGTGGACATGGTAGGACTCTTGTCTTTCTCTGCAGCTGTAACAGCATTTTCTGTGCCTGGATTTCCTGTTTCCAGTGCAGCAAATACATCAGAACCAGTGATTATAAACTGTGTTAGTGAAGCTAATTTAGTTAGGGGGGACATCAAGAACAGCGTGTCCAGCAGGTTGAGGGAGGTTCTCTTCCCCCTCTACTCTGCCCTGGTGAGACCACAGCTGGAGGATTGGGTCCAGTTCTGGGCTCCCCAGTTCAAGAGGGACAGGGAACTACTGGAGAGAGTCCAAGGGAGGCTGTGAGGATGCTGAGGGGACTGGAACATCTCTCTGGGGAGGAAAGGCTGAGAGCCCTGGGGCTGTTTAGCCTGGAGAAGAGGCAGGGTGGGTGTCAAGGAGAAGGGGCCAGGCTCTTGTCAGTGGTGCCCTGGGATAGGACGAGGGGCAATGGGCACAAACTGGAACCCAGGAAGTTCCACCTCAACAGGAAGACAAACTTCTTTGGTGTGAGGGTGTCAGAGCCTGGCCCAGGCTGCCCAGAGAGGTGGTGGAGTCTCCTTCTCTGGAGACTTTAAAACCCCCCCCTGGATGAAACCCTGTGTGGGCTGCCCTGGGTGACCCTGCTCTGGCAGGGGAGTTGGACTCAATGATTTACAGAGGTCCCTTCCAACCTCTCCCAGTCTGGACTAACTGCTTCCTGCTCAGCCGGGTGGCCACCAGCACCCCCAGGTCGCTTTCTGCCCAGCAGCTTTCCAGCCACTCCTCCCCAAGCCTGGAGTGTTGTCTGGGGTTGTTGTGACCCAAGTGCAGGACCTGGCACTTGGCCTTGTTGAAACTCACACGATTATGGATGAGCTCAATGTTCTAGCCCCCTCATCATCTTTGTGCCCTCTTCAGCAGTTCCCTGTCCTTCCTGAACTGGGGAGCCCAGAACTGGACACAACACTCCAGATGAGGCATTATCAGGGCAGTGTATAGTGGGGCAGGAGAACCTCTCTCAGTCTCCTGGACACACTCTTCTTGATGCACCCTGTCATGACAGTGTGGCTCTAAAGAAGGCAGTTTGTCTCTGTGTTTGTTCAAACCCTTGTTGCTTGTCCCTGCTTTGGAGTCATAACCATGAAAAAGGTTCTGAGGGTACTGGGGGGAAGCTGCCTGTCAGCAGATCTCTGGTACTCGGGGGAGGAGATGTCAATGGTGTGCACAGACAACATCGACTAGCGTGTTTTCTCTTCTCGTTCTCGTGCAGGACAACGAAGACTACCCGCTGATCAGAACAGGACCCTACTGGAAGAAGTTCAAAGCCAATTTCTGTGAATTCATTGCAGTGCTCATCCAGCAGTGCCAGTGCAGCATCTTGTACGACAGCTACTTGATGGACACCGTCATCTCGCTGCTTACGGGCTTGGCAGACTCCGTGGTCCGAGCCTTTCGACACACCAGCACCTTGGCAGGTGAAAGAGCTCCCAGAGCTGCTGGGGATCATCACTTTTGAGTCTGGTACCAACAGAACTGCTCAGAATGGAAAAGCATCAGTCCTCTTATGCACCGATAGCGCTTCCTTCCTAACATGTCTTAATGTGATATAAATTATTTGTTCCCGTGTCTGAGTGGAATTTGGATGCTTTAGGTATAATAGATCTTGACCATAGGGCAATGGTTTGAAACTAAAGCAGGGGAGATGTAGATTGGACATCAGGAAGAAGTTCTTCACTCTGAGGGTGGTGAGACACTGGAACAGGTCGCCCAGGGAGGTGGTGGAGGCCCCATCCCTGGAGACATTCAAGGTCAGGCTGGATGGGGCTCTGAGCAACCTGCTCTAGTTGAGGGTGTCCCTGCTCAGTGCAGGGGGGTTGGACTAGCTGACCTCTGGAGATCCCTTCCAATCCGAGGCATCCCAACCTATGATCTAAAGTTAACTTTGGAATCATGCTGGGTGCTGATTCCGATTCTTTTCTTCTCCTCCAGTAACCCGTTTTTCACACTCAGTTTTCTATTTCCTTGTTCTCCTCCTTCCACTAATTAATGTGATGAGGTGCCCTGGGATAGGACGAGGGGCAGTGGTCACAAACTGGAACCCAGCAAGTTCTACTGCATCGTGAGGAGAAACTTCTTCCTTTTGAGGGTGATGGAGCATTAAATGCTTCACCTAAAAAAGCTTCCTTTGGAGAGCTGCTCTTCTTACCGCACCTCTGCTCAAAAGAACATTGCTTGGTACCTATTTTCGTTCCATGCAGCAAGATGATACTAAGGCTACTACTTTTTTTCCCCCCCTAAAGCCAGTAAACCCTCTTTGCCATGCAACGAGCACTTAAAAATATCATTTGTTCTAAAATCCAACTGGTTTGCTTTGAGGGCTCAAAAACCCCTCTTGAGATCTACGCAAACCATTCAGTGATCCTTAAACGGATGTGAATTTTTGTCAAGTCAAGTAAAATATTAAGATTTTCAGCCTTTTATGGGCCAGTTTCACTGTTGGGCTTTTTTATTATTATTTGTTAGTTTGGTTGGGTTTTTTTTTACTGAAAATCTGCAGTTCCACAACTCCAAAAAATGAAAATTACATAAATTAAGAGACTTGCCCAGTAAATGACTTCTGACTAGGACTCTGGCCACAAGTTGTAAATCACCAGAAATATCACTAAATTTTCCTCTTTTTTTGGATCATTTTCTGCCGTTAAAATAAACACTGTATTTTGAAACAAATGCCTATAATCTTGTAGGGTTTGTATTTTGGGTAACGAACTGGATTTGGCTAACCACATCCTGTTAGTGGTAAAGCAGGGAATATATTTATGCTGCCTATCTGTGAGCTGAGCTAAATCTGTTGGATCTGCTTCCTTTTTAGCAATGAAACTTCTGACGGCGGTTGTGAGTGTCCATCTGAACCTTGATGTCAGCAAGCACAATGCTCAAAGATTATATGAGGTGAAGAAGAAGAGGATAAGTGGCAAGAGGACCAATTACAGACTTGACCAGCTAGAGAGAAAAAGGAAAGAGGTCAGGCAGGAGGATTTTTTTATTATTTATTCTTTTTATAGAATCATTAAGGTTGGAAAAACCCTCCAAGATCATCCAAGTCCAACCATCTACCCAACATTGTCAGGACCACTAAACCATGTCCTGAAGTGCCACAGCTACACGTGTTTGGAAGCCCTGCAGGGATGGTGACTCCACCC
>JANHFZ010007423.1:21517-34292 GCA_027560215.1 Halcyon smyrnensis | reverse complement strand
TTCTCTGGAGACTTTCCAACCCCCCCTGGCTCTGTTCCTGTGTGGGCTGCCCTGGGTGACCCTGCTCTGGCAGGGGGCTGGACTTGATCTCCAGAGCTCCTTCCAACCCCCACCATCCTGGAGATCCTTTCTATATTCTTACCCGTCATTCCACTGGTCACTTGCTGCCTCTTCTGCTACCAAGATATCGTACTCCTCAGCAGCATACTTCTCCCAGTCAGAGACCTCTTGGTTTTCACCTTCGCCATCCTGAACAATGACAGTGATTATTAATTGCATTCATTGTCAAGCGCACAGCTGAAAAGCTCTGTACGTTTTGAAGCTTCCTACTCACCCGCAACATGGAAAACTGATCCTTCTGTTCATGGTCAAGGTATTTTTCGATGTTGAAAAACGTGTCAAAGAACACATTTGTCAGCTTACATCGCTTTAGATCATGCAGAGTTATTTTTCCTGTAAAGAAGATGACAAGATAAGGTAGTTAGAGCTGAAATGATCCTTCCTCCAAAGAGGAGGAACGTTATCCAGAAGTTACGTCCCCATTACGCTGAAGAACAATTGCCACGCTCAACAGGATGGGAGAGAAACGAGCAGATGAAACACACACTCAGAGATGTGTCCTTCAGAGGGGACAACACCTTTAAACGCTTCAGATTTTGTTGCTGGCTTCAGCTGTCATCTTACTGCCCTTCACCAGGCTGGAGGGAGGTTGGAACGAGTCTGCCTGCCTTAGCTATTAAAAATCTTCAGAGATAATTGTTTGAGCTTTGCTAAGAGGCTGAAGCCTCCAGTGAACCAGCCATTCCTTCCCCAGGAAGTGCTCGGGTCGCGGGTGGGCATCTCCTCTGGCAGGGAGGCTTGAAAAGAGAAAAAATGTATAACAGGGCTGACCGTGTGAGATGATGCTCCACGCAGATGAATTTTTCAAAGAGCTTGGTTGACCAGACTTGTCCAGCCTGATCAAAGCCAAATGCTCAGACCTGGCTGGTTTTCATAAAGTACTACTTTAAAGACTCGAATCAATGGATCTGTTGAAGAGCTAGAAGGACCTGTCAGGTTCATAGAATGGTAGAGGTTTGGAGGGACCTCTGGAGACCATCAAGTCCAACCCCTCCCTGCCAGAGGAGGGTCACCCAGGGCAGCCCACACAGGTTGCTTCAGAAATATGACTATTTCAAAGCTGAGCATTAAGGTTCTTCAGAAAGACTGACAAATAGCAGATGTCCACAGAAGGACAGATGGCTGTTCTGAAAACTCCCCTTTACTGATTCACCTGAAATATGCAAATCTTCTGTTCTCAACCCGAGAGTGGCTAACTGCAGATGTTGAGAAGGGCGAGGAAGCTGGTGAGGGGTCTGGAGAACAAACACATCTGCTGAGGAGCGGCTGAGGGAGCTGGGCTTGGCTAGTCTGGAGAAGAGGAGGCTGAGGGGAGACCTTCTTGCTCTCTACAGATCCCTGAGAGGAGGCTGGAGTTGGTCTCTTCTCACAAGTCACAGCTGACAGGACAAGACCAAGTGGCACCAACTTGCCCCAGGGGAGGTTTAGTTTGGACATGAGAAAAATCTCCCCCAGAAGGGTTCTCAAAGACTGGAACAGGCTGCCCAGGGAGGTGGTTGAATCTCCATCCCTGGATGTATTTAAAAGCCATCCAGCTCTGGTGTTCAAGGACATGGTGCAGTAGTGGCCCTGGCAGAGTCAGATCACGGTTGGACTTGATGATCTTAAAGGTCTTTTCCAACCATAGTGATTCTGAGATTCTGTGTTGTGGAAGAGTTCAATAAAAGCCAGACTTTAAGCTCGGGAAACACCGTTCTCTGTCCCAACCTCTAACTCAAGGACATCAGAGGGAAGGAAAATCCGAATCCCAGTTGGAAACGGTTGTGCACACTGGTGTTTGTCGCCATGCGAAGCGCCTTCATGTCTTCTGCCTGGCTTACAGCTGATGCTCCAGAACACCACAAATCCCTCGTGGCACCTGTGTCGTATCTGTCAGACCCACACAGATGTCTGATGTATTTATTGGTCCATCTCAAGTGGCAGCAACTCTCCACCACGAAGCAAATGATTTTAGTCCCACTTATGTAAGCTCCCAATTTAAGTTGGACGCCTATATTTGGGTTCTTAATTTCTTCTCTGGTTTCCATTCATTAGGAGGGGAGCCGTCAGCCAACGCTCACGTCGATGCCCACCACCTCCTCGCAGAGACCAACCGAAAAAGAATGGAATTGAGGTAATTAATTCAGGTGACCACAACGTAAATAATTTGCTTTTTGGGAGCCAGAGCATCCCGTAGCAAACTGTGTCTCAGCTCAGCCTCAACCGCATGGAAGTTCTTTTGTTCCACATCTGCCAAGCGAAGCGGCGTTTTACGCTGCCAGTTTTTGTATTGGGAAAACAGAAGAATTATTATTTTTTTTCCTTAAACCACCTTTTAAACATCACTCACTCTTAATAAAACAAAACATCAACCCCTGACACTTGGCTTTCATTTTTGTTGCCTTAAATAACTCTCATCTTGCTTGTGTTTCGCAGCCTCCTTTTCATCGTCCTCGTGACACAAAGCAGACGCATCAGTCTCGTTCCGTTTGAAGTGCAGTGCAGAAACATTACTGAAAGAGTTCTCCTTTTGGAAGCCCAACGTAGGTGATTGGACAGGAACCCCTGAGGTTGGGAGGCTGTTGGAGGCAAGCACTCAACACAAAGTTGCTCCTCAGAGGTTGCTTCGCTTCGTCTGAAACGCTCCCCACCCCCTCTGCATTACCCAGCGTTGGTCTCAGACCAGCTGATACCTGGCGTTGAGCTTCCACCCAAAATATATTTAATGCTCCTTTCTCCTGTACTATTTTTTTCCCCTGCATTTAGAAATGTGTTTTCAACCAGTGAATCCATTTGAACTCGGTTTAAATAAGAACGTGAAGCTGTAAGTTCTATTTTGAGCTATTTTAATCCCGTTGACATGCAAAAAAAATATCAGGTCTCAATAAAAGACGACTGCCTTTTCACAATAAAATTCAGTTTCTTGTAATTTCAATATTCTTAATACTAGAAAGGTGGGCAATAAGCAAGGCTATTAAGTGATTCTAACTGTAACAGGACGGAGAAACAGAACCACCCTCTTACACACTCAACTGAAGTGTCTCTTGGCATTTAAGCAAGAAAAACCTCAGTTCTTCATCCAAACGGGTCTAAGTGTGAAACACCAGCACCACATTACATTTGCTAAACAAAAGCATTCAATAAGACGGTCAACCAGTTTTGTTTACTGTAAAAAACCAACCCTAACAGACACTGGTGTGTGTGACAGAGGTTGCCACTCCTGTCAAATACTTCGAGAGCAAGTGGTCAAGTTCTAAATTTGTTGCAATGCAGAGTCCGTACAAAAATAGCAACCAGCCTGTGTTCCAAAGTGCTTTTACACACCAAAAATCCACACTGAAAAGCAGAGCTGTAACCAGGGTTATGAGTGCTAACTGTGGTCAAGCGTCGAGACGTGAACGTTTCAAAGCCGGTTGACCTCGGTTGTGTTGAGTTCAACAGATCCCTGAAGACTAATCCGTCACGGCTACGACAGTTTTATCACCTTGTGAGAGAAATATCAGAAACACCACCGAGGTAGAGGCCGTGAACATGGGAGATCTCACTCTTCAACACCACAGCAACGTGTTCACCGAGGCACGCGAAAATATTTTTAGCATTGAGCAGCACCAAAGGGCAAACATGAAGTGAGCATCATGCCCACTTTACCTGATGAAACTGTTTAAGTTTATTCCAGGTAAAAAGAAAAGATATAAAGATCATAAACATCTAATGCAGGCCCACAAAGGTTCAAATGAATGTAGAAAATTGCCAGAAATTAAGAGCAGTTTGGTATTCAGTTATTTTTAAGCCCCTTAACATTAATTTGCCAAAGACAGCTTAGGCATCTAACCTAAACTAAGTCGTTACTGATGTGCAGACACAAACACTGTTTAGAAACTGTTCCCTCTGAAGAAACTTCAATCAACTGAGTATTGGGAGGGGTACGAGGCAAGTGGACAGAACAGTCAAGAGCTCTTCTTGAGAGCACCACCTCAGAGAGACAAGATTTCATTAAAGGCTAAACGTGGCTACACGCCCCAAACAAAAGCCTACAAGGAGCATAAAGCAGCATATTACATTTGAGCACGGACACGATCATCTGCCTGGGGAAGATCAGTCGATTAAGCTGCAACAGACTTCAGAGAAGAGACAACCTACAGGCATATTCTTTCCATGAACCAACCATGTGTTATTAAGAGCCCACTAACTCCTAATGCAGAGAAACAGAAGTTAACGGACGGGGGAAAAAAAGATTTCATTACCTTCACATTGTGGCTTCACGAGATCGAGCATCTGGCACAAGCAGTCTTCAAATGGCAGAGGTTCTATGGCCATGTTATCTAATTTTTGGCACTGCTCCTCATAAAAATACTCCAATTCGTACATCGACAAAGCACCGTCCCCATCGAGATCCATGCAGCGAAACCAGTACTCGATGCTGAAATCCGGTAATAGCAGAGAATTTACACAAACTTATTGCAGAATTTCAGGAAAATGTTGCCTGTTTTGAAAGCTTTGCTACTGGACTGCCAACTACGTTCCATAGTGCCATGGAGAGTAATTAAACGTCACCTAATGTGGCAAGAGCTCTTGGCATTGGCCGTGCCAGGAACTGCTGCGCTTGAAAACACGTGTGTTAATTGAGTGAGCGAAGGGGGAGGAGACCAAACCACGTGGTTTTTACATGAAAATTCAAGGGAGGCAATGAAAAATTGCACTGTACAAACCCCCTTTTCTTCCTCTTGAGCAAGACAGTGACAAAGTCATAGAATGGTTTGGGTTGGAAGGAACCTTAAAGATCATCCAGTTCTAACCCCTGTGCCATGGGCAGGGACACCTCCCACTAGACCAGGTTGCTCAGAGCCCCATCCAGCCTGGATTTGAACACATCCAGGGATGGAGCATCCACAGCTTCCCTGGGCAACCTACATCTTGTAAGATTAGTCAAACAATAGGTTTCTTATCCATACCCTACAGCTGATGTGAGCTCTATCATTTCCCAAAGTCACTGGCATCATGAAATGACCACAACTTGCTTTATCTCAAACCCCAAGTAGGCCACACAATATATGGACCAGTAACATCAAATTGGCCTCTTAAAAGTCATTAAAATAGACTTTTACAGCAGCAACAGCAGGACACGCTGACAAATAAGAATCATTTTGCAAATTAGATCCGTTTTCCACTCGTGTTTTTTTACAGTTTAGCTTCTTCCATCAGAGTTCCAGCTGAGCATCACCAGTGTCCATTTAAGGACTGGAAAACCAGCGAAGCCAGTCCTTATTTCTGTTACGAAAATAAATGTATTCTTACCTAGTCGGTGTCTTCTTGTCCTCTTCTGATATTAAAAACCAGACAAAATCAGCGTAGCTAATTTTCCCATCTTTTTGTGCTTTTCTACCTCTTGAAGGCCAAGAAGGAAAAAAAAGAGAGAAAATTTATTTTCAACCACGTAGCTTTTACTAACCAAAGCCAAGCGCTATTTCCCTTGGTGCTATTAACTGTTTACTGCTCAATGGTGCAGTGTTCATAAGGTGATTTGTCACAGACTACACCGATCATTCGGGATAAGGACCTTGTGTGCTCTGTTCTGTTTCTGCTGCAGTGGGTAAAGAGGAAGGGAGCAGCTGGAAGAGGAAGGTGGCACATTGTCCAGGACTTGGAGCTTTCCTTCCTGGGCAGCAATGCCCCTGCCTGAAGAAGATATAGCTCAATTGAGTAAAAAAATAAATGTATTATATACAAATACACATGCTTTTTAGAATTCCTATTGAGGTGGAAGTGATGAGAACTTAGAGCCGTACAAAACTCCACTGGACAAAAGGGTTGGAATTAATATGAAGATAAAAATGAAATAAAAACTTTCAGGAAGGAAGCGTTCGTGGCAAAACCAGTTATCAGTTCCTACTCTTGTGCCACAGAACAGAGAATCTGTTCTGAAGACACACGGTCAACATGTCTCGTGCAAAGTCATGGAGGCAGCTCCTAGACAGACTGTATATCATTCCTAAAAAGACAATTTTTGCTGGTTTATCCTCAAGAGGTCCAGAAAAAGAAAAGAAAATATACATCAATTCTATGATTCTATGCTTTGTCTTGCCCAAAACGCTCGTGTAAAAGGAGCAAGACCAGACCTATGTCTGCCAAGTGCCATTTCACTCCTTTCAGTTTTTGTTATTTCTGATTACCGGTCGCTTTCTAGCTGCAGGTATTGTGCTAGCAAAAGGTTGCAAAAAAGGAGTAAAATGCCGTAAATACACCAGAGGAAGTCAAACCAAGTGGAAAAAAATGGACGAATGACTGTCAAGGATGCGAATTAACTCCACTGTGGCAGTTTTGTTGATGCAATAAGCATTGATTTCACAAGGGGCACTGAAAGTTCCCTTTGAAAATTTTACATGTTTGAGGGATGGAAAAGCAAAGAACGCCGACGTTTCTTCCCTTCTATGAGTCTGTGAATCCCTTCCTCATTCCCATTCTGTATGGTACCCAATGGCAAGTGTTTGCGTGGGTAAAGAAAGGAGAGTAAAGATTTTGGGCTGAGCCAAAGGTTCCAAGAACACCCTAGAGTTTGAAATTCACTTCTCATTGCAAGGGGAAGGTTTGGTGGTTTTTTTCTTTCCCTTTTATTTCTTTTTTTCCTGGGAATATTACACAATTTAACCAGCAAATACGAATCTGGATTGAGATCAGCATAGGAAATCAGTACCTTGTTACTGCTCCTGAGAAGATCCGCTCGATCATCCTACTGGAAATCGCTGCGAAACGAGGTTTAAAAACAGAGTCAATGATACACAAGTTATTTCTGCTTTGCATTGTCTCGTTGAAGAGTTTACTGGAACTCTTACACAGACACATCTGTGAGGAAGATCAAGTGTCGCGCTCAATAATCCCTCTGGGTCCCCTTGGAGGGGATCGCTCAGCACCAAGTCTCCAAAGCAAAGCTAGAACCAACCGGCTTTGAATTCAGACTTGGTGTGGAAATAGTCGTGGAGCAAAAAAAAAGCAAGCAATAAAATTGGCTGATTAATAAAAGAGCCTTTACCAGTTCTTTGAGGAGTCAATCACGTTTCCAAGCGCCATCGCATTTTAGGCGGCCTTGGCAAAGAGCCCAGACAGAACTGGCACGTTCCTGCATAACGAGCATTCCTAACTGCTGCTGCCAGGGGACTATTTCTGACACGGTTCTGATCCCTGCTTCTATTCTGAAACCATTTCAGGGATTTTAGGGGGCATGTCTTAAGCGAGTGCCTCTGTAAAGGATACTCAGTTTATCCTGAGGAATTTGTGGACGGCGCTCAAAGCGGCGCGCGATGCCGTTCTCCCAGGAGGAGAATGGGCTTCTCATTCTAGCTCTGAAATAGTTTTTCAGCATTGTAGGGATACTAATAATTAAAGCAAGTGGTTAACTATTCAAATAACTCATCTCTTTTATGTGCTTCGGGTGATATTATTACCATATGATTCCACTATGGACATTAGTCCCTACTTAATATCTGTCCCCGGAGCTGTAGGACAGACAGTTGGTTTCAGGCACACACGCTGCTCCTTCTTATCTACTTTTGAAATACTTAAGTTGTTCAACCTAAATTTAGGTTATCATATCCATTTTATGCTCTTATTTCATCTAGTTCTCATTAAGCAGAAGCTGTTAAGCTATACCCAATATTCCATGGTTTAAGGGATGCAAAACTAAATTGCAAGTGGCATCGTATCAGTTCTGCTTCCTTTCTCTAGTGTCCCAACTCAGTAGGGCAACCACTCAAATGGAAGAAGCTTTCCTTCCCCAGTGTCCTAAAGTGGTCAGGCTTCAGCAGGCAAGTTTTCTGAAGCAATCAGAATTGTCTTTCTCCTTTCAAATCAGAATTGTCTTTCTCCTTTTCAATATGGGACAATATTCCATAGTAGCTTTGTGCTTAAGCAAGGTTTCCAGTCCCCAAGGGAATACTTTTAAATAACAATGGACACAGAGCCTCTAAAAAACCCCCTAACAGATCCATATGAGCTATAGGAATATTTAAACCAGGTACGAGTGTGTATGATGCCAGAATGATTATATACTATGAATGCAGAAAATGTAAAGCCACTGACCAGTACTAAACCAAAAGGTACCGCAGCTGAGTTAGCAAAACTTTAAAATAAGCACCTGAACGTACGTTTGCCTTTTTCTGCTCTTTCCATACCTTGCCATACCAACCATGCTACCTGCACAATATCCATAAAGTGGATTGTTTCAAATACATCAACTCAAAACTGCCAAATGCAGGCGTTCATAAAATACTGAGGCTTAAAGGATTTTTTTTTTCCATTCTACTTTTTTGCCAAGATATGAATTCAAATTCAAAATTTTCCTCCAATTTGGTATTGCCAGACACAAAGCAGCAGCACAGGAGGACCTGTCCTGCTTTAGTTCACCAAGTCAGCAGGATCAGCTCTATCAGACTCATGAACACCAGCCTGGGCAGTTAACCACTTCCTCAGCTGAAAGTTTACAGGTCATTTAATACATGTCAACAAAGGCGCTTCGTTTGTCATACCATGATCATTATGTCGAGCTAAATCCTTCCGATCAATATAGAGGTCATGGTCTGTATCCAGCTCCCAAAATTTGCAATAGATAACATAAAAATGTTCATATGAGAAGTACTCTGTCAGCTGGTTAATATCAGCCTCCTCTTCCAATAATGCCACATTCTATTATCAGAAGGATAAATAGAACACATTAAAGAATTTGTGAGACATTAGTTGAACGATCCGAGTTCCCACAACCGAGTTAATATCTAATGCTAGTTCAGAGGAACAATTCTTTTTCTCTTCAGAGACAGTGCACACCATGCAGCGGGACAGCAAAGGCTGAACACGCAACGGAGGAAACAAACGCGTCCGCAGAAAGATGAGATCAGACAGATTTCTACTAAACACTTATGCATATATATTTATAAACACATATATATACAGCTCTAGATAAAAGATGACATTTAAATATATTCCCGTGTATGAGAATTAATGCAACTGGGCCTTCACTAGTTTCTGGAAAAGGAAGAAATGCTACTTTATTTACTCCTCAAGCCTCTAGTTAAAGGAGTTTTTAAACTCATAGAAACATCTGTCTTGCAAAATTGTAGATATTACATACCTGCAAGAAGTTGCTTTTCCTGAGCTCGTTACAAGTTATTTTCCCAGACCAGGACCTATTGACTGTATAAAATATTCTCTGTATAACCTGCAAGAAACAGAAAATGGAAAGGTGATCTTAGGTATGCAAAGTACAATCCCAAATATTTGTCAAAAGATTAAGTCGTAGCTCAGCTGCTTTTACAGAACTCCATCTTTATTTCTATTCCTCTCAGGACTTAGCAGGGTTGATGCTTCTCTTACATGTCCTATCACCAAACCATTTCTAAATCTGTATCTAAACTCACCTTGGTAAGTCTTATTTCAGTGCTGCAGTGCCCATACCTCACACAGTTCAGTTGCAGAACACTGGTATGCTCTCCAGAATATGCCTATTGGCTATTTTACGACCTCTCAGTCTTCCAGATCTACAGGAAATCACCTAATAAACCTATTAATGCTTCTCATGACTTCAAATTTGAAGACCTTGTTTACTACAAGAATATTTCTCTTCATAAATGAAGTCACAAAAAGAGAACCAACATTTCACCTAAACCCTTCCTGTGAGTGCAGAGAAAATGTTTCTCCCCATTTATTTTATTCTATTTAAAATTACTTGAAATAAACATGTTGATAGTATTCAAAGAAGTACATAAATGTTTTCTAACTGAAAACCAGCAAAAATAAAAAGCTATGCAAGGAAGATGACTGCTTGTGACATGACTGATACTGGAACTAGAAACAAAACCATTCACGGGTATCCAACACTCTTGTTGAAATCAGTTTTACACGTACATTATTTTGGTAAACTCGCTCATTCAGCATAATTTGCTTAGATTTAGTTTACAAACATAAGACTTCAAAATCTGTTTTTTCTGTTTCTTCACCAGATTCAGGATTCACCTCAATGACATTGACATAAGTCAACCAGGTACACATCTCAAGCTGGTCACTCGCCACTAACAAAAGCAGAACAGTAAAAAATCTAAACATATTATGAACTGTAACTGCTTAATTAGAGATCAATTATACCTGCTAATTAGCAAGGCTAAATACTGCATGTGTAGAGTTTCACTTGCAGAGTAGTTTCTGGCTAGAAAACCCATCTCTTTAGGAAGACTTTTCCCCCAAATAAAGCCTCTTCCCAATTAAGGAATTTTATTACTTTTTTATCACTTCAGATTTTAATTGTAGTAAATCAATAGTTTAAACAAACCCCTCGGTCCTAAATTACAAGAGTAATTTATTCGTAAAGTTTAAAAAACAAAGCTTAAACTGTAGCATGCAGCAAGCTCTACAGCTCTTCCTTTGAGTAAGAGCAGCTGGTTCAATACATCCAGAAAGGAGAATAGACCTACTTCTGAAACTTAATTAGCTTAATTCTAATTGTGACTTCAGGGAAGGCCCATTTTTGGGTTATACTACAAAGCAATTTTATTTTTTTTTCTGAAAAGGTTTTGCCTTAGCTTTGCAACTTCATCCATCTGCATGTCATTATCTCATCTGTTATGTATTTAACTAGTCTAAAAATAAAACCAAAATTGGATGTTTGCTAAACACAACTGGGAACAGACTTAAAAAATGGTTTTCTAAAGTGAACTGAAGCAGAGCATGAGCAAATTGTCAGAGAATTGCCTTCTTCACTCTGCTGCACAGTGGTTTGCCAGAAGGGAGAGGAAATGGAGCAATTAGGGGGTTGCAGTTTCGAGCACTCATGGCTCAGATACACACATAACATACTGGCAGATTAAATGCACTGCCTTGTTTGTCAGGGCAAACATTTTCAATGTTGTTGATGCTTTACCTTGGATGTATGTACCTAACTTACCAAGACACTGACCAACCAGCCTATATTCACAGAATGGTCATGGTTGGAAAAGACCTTTGAGATCATCAAGTCCCACCATGATCTGACTCTACCAGGGCCACTACTGCACCGTGTCCTTGAGCACCAGAGCTGGATGGCTTTGAAATACATCCAGGGATGGAGATTCAACCCCCTCCCTGGGAAGCCTGTTCCAGTCTTTGAGAACCCTTTTGGGAGAGAAGTTTTTCCTCATACCCAACCCAAACCTCCCCTGGCAGAACTGAAGCCCATTTCCTCTCTGGTTACCTGGGAGAAGAGCCCAAGCCCCACCTCACTCCAACCTTCTCACAGGGAGTTGTAGAGAACAAGAAGGTCTCCCCTCAGCCTCCTCTTCTCCAGACTAGCCAAGCCCAGCTCCTTCAGCCACTCCTCCTGTTCTTGCCTAGCAGACAGGACTGACTGCTTCCATGGCTGAACACCACAAGACACTTGCTCCACTGAAGACATGTAGGTAATGTATGTACACATACAGACATGTATGTACATGCGAACACACAGCAAAACAACAAATCATTTCTTTGCAGAAAGGGTTGCCCAGGGCTGGCCCAGGCTGCCCAGTGAAGTCCTCATCCCTGGAGGGGTTACAAAGCCCCACGTGGAGATGTGGTGCTGAGGGACACGGTTTAGTGGTGCCCTGGCAGTGCTGGGTTAACAGTTGGACCCAATGATCTCGAAGGTCTCTTCCAACCAGAATGATTCTACGATTTAATTTGTAACTGGAAGGTAGCACAACCAGATACTGAATCTTACCTGCAGTGCTTACGAAATCCTTTAGGTAAATTCTCACGTAGCAAGACAAAGCTAATTGGAGACAGGTATGAAATGCCTTATTTCATAGTAGTGAAAAGTCATCTCTAATTATTACTAATAACTTACAGGACAGAATTTTAGAAGTCTGTACTGGGAAGCAGTTACTCCATCCTATAATATGACAAAGAAGAGCAGAGAGTCCTGCTGCCATTTCTTCATCTGCAGAACAGTGCTCGAAATAGAGTTGCTACGTTGGTAGCAATACTGGTTTACTTTGGGGACTTTCGATTAAACACTGATTTCTGTTGAGGACTGCACTAAAATTTACGAGCCAAGTACTGCCAGCACTAATTTATTCACTGTTACTATACTCAGACCTACTCAAATAAGCTATTCCTCCAAAGAAAAGCAACTGGAAACAGCAGTTTCTGGACCTTTCCTCTCCTAAGTCCTTCGGGAGAGGCAGCAAGCTTTCCCAATTTTAAGCAGAGCAGGTTTTGATACAACCCAACGTCCATTCAAAAAGAACTACTCACAGGCAGAACATTTCCTTCAGTCACATCTGCCAAGAAAGTTCTGGGAGCTCAGGTAATCATTGTAAGAAGAGGCAAAACCTAATGCAGCAGGACATAGAATCACAGAATGGTAGGGGTTGGAAGGGAGCTCTGGAGAACATTGAGTCCAACCCCCTGTTAAAACAGGTTCATCAAGAGCAGGTTGCAAGGATCATGTCCATGTGGGTTTGAAACTCTCCAGAGAAGGAGACTCCACAACCTCTCTGGGCAGCCTCTTCCAAGCTCCATCACTCTCACAGCAAAGACATTCCTCCTCATGATTAGATGGAACTTCACATGTTCCCATTGGTGCCCATTGCCCCTCGTCCTGTCCACTGCCAAGAGCCTGGCCCCTTCTCCTTGACACCCACCCTGCAGAGATTTGGAACCATTCCCAAGATCCCCTCTC